>QGOG01001852.1:0-13705 GCA_003313185.1 Collybia sp. MG36
AGGGCCCGCCAAAGTGTGCACACGTGCGATAGTACAATTGGGATGGCTCCGGGTGGGCTATTGGTGTCCTCTGCGGCGAGATGGATGATCTCGAGGACCAGCTCTATAGGAAGAGTCGAGATTGGGGACGATGACTTGCGAGAGGATATGCGGGAGCTAGAGACATCAGGGTCACAGCAGCATGTGAGTGGAGTGGACGCTTACTTTCCCCAGCAAACAGCGGAACTTTGGGTGGTCAAGGGGTGAGAGCAGGCGAACATGGTGGTTTGAGTGACACAAATCACCGTTCCCCATGCAATATATACCGTCTTTCAGTCATGCCACAATGATAGCCCATTGTCCAGAGGTCAAGGGCAGCCACCGCTTTGGCCACCAAAGCCACGCTCCATACTCAGTGTGGCACCGAACAATAAGATGATGGACCAAGAAAGGGGAGTCGGGAGGTTGTGGTATGGTGTTCCTGGATTGACACGGCAAGATTTGTGTGCTCCCACCAAAGTACCATCATCGTCTAAACCCATGTATTAAACTTAAAATAAGCTCGTACTCAACCGGCGTCTATCCTACTCTTCCTTCTTTGCCCCAACACGTTTCTCCGCCTCTGTAATGGCAGCTGCGTCTGTCGCAGGGCCGCCACCACCACCGAACATGCTTGGGGCAGCCTTGAATGGACGTTTCAAGTCACCCTCGGCAGGTTGGCCGAGGAGGTGGATAGCGACGGGCTTGGCGTCATAGAGGTTCTTGAGGCCCATGAGTGCTTGGATGAAGAGGGGCTGGGTGTAGTTCAGGTAGCCATGGAGAACAGCCATCATGGCGATACCCATGTAGACTGAGCGGAGCTGCGGAGAACTTAATGCGGCACGAGGTAAGCAGAGAGAAGGCGTACAAGTTTGGAGGTTTCAGAAAGGTCATAGTCGCGGACGGTGGTTGTGACGAGCTGGCCGGGCTCGGATGACTGCATGTGTGTGTTTGATGTGATATCAAGCGGAAGGACTGGTAGGGCTTACCATGGGACTGGGGGGCTCAACTGGGCTCATGATCAGCATCTGATAAGAATGTCGCGATGGCAGGCTTACCATATTTGAGCACAGTCTTGTCATTCTTTTTCTTGATCTAGAGTGGCTTGTTCAAAAGTGAGAATCAAGAGCACAGGGTAGCGCTTTTACCGTGAGGGAGATGTAATAATATACGCCGAGAATGAGAACCTGGGCACCAACGTACGCCGCGCGGACATAGTTGAGTACGATGGGGTCCTCAAAGGGGATTTTGCGGGCCACTGGACAAAAATGAGCCGAGTGAGAAATGCTGCGACTGGGATACACACCTTGCATGGCGCCAAGGGAAATGACGAGGTTCTGCATTCCAGCGTTCATCGTGGGCCGGTCGGGAGGGGTTACAATATAAGGAGAGGAGGAAAAGGAGACTTGGAGTGAGTGAGGAGACTGAAGCTGACAGACAATTTTGCAAAAATCCATCATACGTGTCGAGTCCGTGTTGTGCCATGTGTTGTCGTATTTGGCTAGGGCGTGGATAGTGACGTCAGCCCAATTCTCCACTGCTTGCGATCGCGCCCCTTTGGTGTGAACTATAAAGTCACTGCTCATCGCTCCCCGATTGTTCGTCACCACCACCATCACCACCACCATCGCCACGATGAACCATCATGAGACAGGATCCCTATCTCGTGCGACATCACTGTCTCGTGCAAGCAAGCATGGTTCAACCATGTCGCGTTCACAGTCTCTCATCAAAAAGAACACCGCCCCTCACGACCTCCGCCCGTCTGACGTGCTCATCGAGCGATTCGTCGCCTGGAAGGCCATTGTAAAACAGCTGATTGCATATTTCGAGGTAATTTCCTTTCGGTGATGGATCTCTTGTGTTGTGTTGATAAGGATTCATGCAGGGCATTGCCGATATCGAGAGCAACGTTGCAAAAGAGATGACCAAGCTCGGTGCCGTCATACAGGTGCCCTTCCGCTCAGGGAACCAATTCCTTGGCGAGGGCGGTCTTCAAGTACGTGCGCATTCTGTGCGTTGATTGGTGGCTCATGATATTGAATAGGATGTATATTATGGCATTCGTGACAAGACGCGGATTATCGCAGATCAACATGCAAATTTGGGCAGGACCATCGATAGCTCCATCGTGCAGCATCTCCAAAAGTTGCGCTCGGAGATCAAGGCGCATCTCAAGGTGTGTCTCAACGTCTGGCTGGCATCTGGCTGCTGACGGGAATCAGAATGTTCAAAACGATACGGGAAAACTAGCCACAAGCGTGGCACGGGAGCGAGAATTTTCCACCAAACTCATAGCCGACCTGGCCAGCAGCATCTCATCATTCAAAAACACGCCCATGGGCGTGACTAGCAAATCCGACCCGTATGTGACGCGATCCGTACCCCCATCTTATGCTCACTTCCTCCAGCTATGTCGCCAATATGGCTGTCACACGCCAGCTTCAAAAACAAGTCCACGAGGAAAATCTCCTTCAAAAGTCCATCATCATTATGCAACAAAACTCGGCCCACTTCGAAGAAGGCATCGTGCGCTCGCTGCAATCCGCATGGCAAACCTTTGACGAGTGGCAGTCGCGTATGTCCTCATCTGTGCAGGACACCTGGCGTGGGCTTGGCCAGCAGATGGAGCTCCTCGCCCCCGACCGCGAGTGGATCTCCTTCAGTGCCCGCAGCGACCATTTGCTCGACCCCGAAACACCCCTACGCAACCCCGAGCTCATCATGTATCCTAGCAAAGAAGATCCTAGCGTAGTCCCCGTACACACTGGCATGCTCGAGCGCAAGAAGCGTTTCACGCGCGCGTACAGGGAGAGTTACTTTGTGCTCACCCCTGCCGGCTTCTTGCACGAGTACGCTTCCTCAGACCCCGCCGCGCACGCGGGCCATACGCCACTTTTCAGTCTCTTCCTCCCTGCGTGCACTCTTGGCCCACCGTCCACCGCCTCAGCCCGCTCGCACAAGTTCCACATCGAGGGCCGCAAGGATGGTACCGGAACGACCAAGACGGGCTCCTTCCATCTTCCGCTTCGTCACGGGCAGCACGCATGGAGCTTCCGCGCACGCAGCAGGGAAGATATGATGGAGTGGTGGAATGACGTCCGTATGTTGTGTGCGCGTTATCTTGTGGCGAGCGAGCAAATGGAGCGTAGTGGGCCTGTGGCTGCGGCCGTGCGCGCAGCGGGATATGTCAGCGAGGAGGAAGATGACGATGAAGAGGGGAGCAGTGTCGAAGCGGAGGAGGGCGATGACGACGACGAAGAGTACGAGGAAGCATTGGAGGGCGATGTGAGTCCGCCCAGTTACTCCCATCCCGAGAAGCAATCGGGGATCGAGATTGGACCGAATGGCTACGCAGTACGTGATATCTCATTTTGGTTCGTGGATACACTGACAATGGACAGCTGGAAAAGAAGGCACACCCCAAGGCCGAGGATGACGGGGCAGATGTGTCACGTCGGCCAAGTAAACGACAGCAGGAAAAGGCTCCCGAAGGGCGTTCCCCGCATGTGAATGGCAGCCCCCGCACATCAGTTGCTGCACACAGTGAGAGCCGATTCGCTGAGTAGGTTACTGTGAATGTGATTCTTTGCCTCTTTTCTCATGATTTTGTCTGGCTGGATCCTCGTTTCACGGAACAATGTACATTAGGCTTGCGCACATAATTTCTCGGGTCGTGATTTGTACCCGCTGTGGGAGAAAATACATTCAAGATATTTATAACACTTGACGTCCATGTGGGTATATCCAATTTGCTCGTGCGACCGGACATATCTAAAGCCGCGACGTCTGTCGTGGAGTGCGAAAATGCATCTCGGGAGTATATAATATCCTGCTCATGGGGTCGTACTAACCCGACTGGAACCATGGCTTCCAAGCTCCTTCTCCTCCTGGCGGCCTTTGCGCCCCTGGTTTCCTCCCTCCCCTCCGTGGACCATATCCCCGTCCCCGCTGACCCATTTGAGCCTACCCAACTGCGCCTCGCTTACTCTGGGTCCACAGGCATGCAGATCTCTTGGAACACCTTTGCTGCCCTCCCGCACCCAGGGCCCTCTGTCCGCTTCGGCTCCAGCCCGCACGATCTCCGGTCCACCTCGCGCCCTGAGAACGCCGAGAGCACGACCTACCCGACCTCCCTCACACACTCCAACCATGTGCGCCTCACCGGTCTCCGCCCCAACACGCGGTACTACTACCAGCCCGTGCACACGCCTGGTGGCAAGGTGTACGAGTTCCGCACGTCGAGAGAGAGCGGGGACCAGACGCCGTATACTATGGCCGTGGTGGTTGATCTAGGTTTGATTGGTTCGCAAGGCCTCAGCACGACCGTTGGCACGGGCGCAGCGAACCCGCTCAAGCCCGGCGAGATCAACACGATTCAGTCATTGCAGGCGCACGATGACTGGGAGTTTTTGTGGCACCGTGAGTGGTGTTGGTTTCACGTTGTAATATGCTGAAGGGGCCGTTCGCAGCGGGCGACATTGCGTATGCGGATTACTGGCTCAAAGAAGAGGTGCAGGGGTTCCTGCCCAACACGACTATCGCGGACGGGTTTCATGTATACGAGTCCCTCCTCAACCAATTCTTCGACGAGATGGTCCCGCTCACCAGCCAGAAGCCGTGGATGGTCGGGCCTGGGAACCACGAAGCGAATTGTGAGTCCCCTCCACTCTCGCGTGCTTGAGCGCTTATTGATAAACACTTGGAGGCGACAATGGGGGCACAACGGACAAGGTGCATAATATCACGTACACGGACTCGATCTGCATCCCCGGGCAGACCAACTTTACTGGATACCGCAGCCGCTTCCGCATGCCTTCGCACGAATCCGGGGGCCTCGAGAGCTTCTGGTACTCCTTTGACCACGGCATGGTGCACTATGTCCAATTCGACACTGAGACCGACCTCGGACATGGGATCGTGGGCCCAGACGAGCCTGGTGGCGATGGGGGTGAGGACAGTGGACCGTTTGGGCTTATGAACCAGCAGATCAATTGGCTGACCAAAGACCTTGCGAGCGTCGATAGGAAGAAGACGCCATGGGTTATCGCCGGTGCGTCCACATTCTTTCCCCTGAAAAGTATCCCAACGCTGGCGTCCCACAGCCGGTCACCGCCCGTGGTACACTTCCGGAAATGTGTGCACTGAGTGCCAGGCCGCCTTCGAGGCAACCTTGCAACGCTTCAACGTCGACCTCGTCCTCTCAGGGCATTTCCATGTCTTTGAGCGCACCGCGCCAATCTTCAATAACATTCCGGATCCGCGCGAGTTGCATAACCCCACCGCGCCTTGGTACATCACCAACGGCGCAGCGGGACACTACGACGGCCTCGACACCCTGGATTCTCCGCGCGCAAATTTCAGCCGCGCGTCGTCTGATACAGAGTACGGCTGGAGCAGACTCAAGGTCCATAATTGCACGCATTTGACGCACGAGTTTGTGAGGAGCCGTGATGGGGCTGTTGTGGACTCGGCAACGCTGTTCAAGGATAGGAAGTGCGCCCGCACTAACAATGGGAAACCGTACTAGCGCTGTGTATTCTGAGTTTTGTCGTTGTATCAACCCCTGCAATTTATAAGTCATCGTTGTGGGATTACGAGGAGAACCAACGCCCCTCCCCCCACATCTGGGTAGTCCCGCACGTCCGTCGCGGCGTAAAACATGAGTGCGAGTTCAGAATAAGGAGCGATACACATACCCTAACATCCCTTTCTCCGTTCCACCGTAGTTGTAGTAACACTTGAATGGACCCCTAATGTGTGGGATGTGAGCATGTCACTGACTCGTCAAGCGATGTTGTTGTGTGTGCAATCGCGGGATTCGGGCCGGGCGCTGACGTGTCGACAACACAAACCGTGAATGTTCCTGGAATGACACCATGTCTCCGCCTGTTCGAATTCGTCCAGATCCGTTCGTAATTCCTAACCCTGCAGATCTGTGGGGAAGGCCCATCAATGTGCTTCTCAGAATCAACGTACAATGTATTGCATGGAGCATGAAATCATTTTCTCTCCACCGAATTCGCGCATCCCCTCCATTGACCACGTCTCTGCTGGCGAACCGACTCGAACCCGCTCAACTGCACCTTGCCCACCCTGAGTTCACAAGCACGCAGATTTCCTGAAACGCATTCGCCGCCCGCCCGTACCCAGGGCCCACTACGCTTTGACTCGACCCCGCATGCACTCCCATTCTCCTCGTACCCTGAGAATGCCGAGAGGGCCTACCCCACCTCCCTCCCACCTCCCTCACACACTCCGACCACGCCACGAACATCCACCCCACCACGTGGTATTCCTACCAGTGCTCGCACACACCTGGAGGACCTGTGAGTTCCGTGTGGCTGGACTCAGGAGAAGGTGGAGATCATACCGTGCATGTAATCGCGGCAGCAGTGGACCTCCGCTTCGTTGGATCCTAGGGCTTAGTTCGAGATGCTAGGGCCCTGCAGGCGTATGACGACTGGAACTTCCCGCAAAACCGTGATTAGTGCTCGGTTTCGTGTCGTAACATAGCTGATTCCCTCCGAGTCTCGCAGTGGGGCAACTACAAACGGACTACTGGTCCAAGGAAGAGGTTTGCCGCCATGGGTTGCATACGCACGGAGTCGCTTCTCAGCCAGAAGGTTTAGGCCCGGGGAACCGTGAGGCAAGTTGTCCCTAATCTTTTCTTGCGCTCGAGCACTCGCTCAAACACCAATTTGACATCGGACAGGCAATAACGGGTACGACGGCGACGTGCACAGCATCTACATCCCTGCAAATGCAAACCTGCGAATACAAACTTCTCTGACTTCCGGAGCCGCTTCCAATACCCGCAGCCGTTTCTGGGGGCCCGATGAGCCCGACGGTCGGGAAACGACATCAACCCCCCGACCCCTCAGTCGCACGGCCTTGACGGAGAGTGGCTGGGGCAGCCTCGCGTAATGTGATGGAACGTGTTGGACGCACGGGCTCATCAGGACGGACTGTTTAAGGCGAGGACAGGAAGTGCGTGTGTTACGGAAAGTAGTTCCAAGGTTGTCTGTTTCACTTGTACAAGGCGGCCTTGGGAGAAGTGATTGAAGCGATTTGTATGGCTTGTCGCTAGGCACCGTCATCGAATATTCCATGTCCCCCAAGATAAACGCGTAGTTGAATGAGTCTGTGCAAATCGAAAGCACCTGTCCCCGGGGTGAACATTCCATACATAGCTTGTTGTGTCACTCTTCTTGTTCTTTGTGGATGCTACTTGCCCGCCGGCGGCCCCGCTCTTGTTCTTTCAGTGGAAAACAACACCGTTGGCCTAGGTATTAAACAGCATCCTACCGATGTATAACCGTGGAACCACCGAAGCTGTTGGCAGACCGTATTACATGCGTTATCTGTGCGGTGGTTGTGCATGTTGGGGTAGATCCGGAAGCCACACCTTACCCAGATTGTTATCGACATCCGAGGCCCGAAATTAGGCGCACAAGGCCACTCCACAACCGCGTGCAAGTCCGCAGAAGTAACTCTGATGCCGTATTTGGAAAAGTGAAGGCGGTTGTGTATGAAAGACTGGAAACAACGACAGGCTGTATTGAAGCGCCACATACGCGGCCAATTCTAGAGTGAACCCTCGTCTGTGAACCCTAAATAATGCGAATAGTGGCGCCAGAGTCAACCCCGCCAGTATACAAGATGCCCGGAGGAACAACATTGCATATGAAGCAGAAACTCCCCTCCAAGTCACATTGCACGTCGTAAGTGACTGAATATACGAGGGGAATGGCGGCCGCTTGAACTGATAGTCTGATCAAATTAGAACAACTCACGGCCTCCCGCCGCTAAACCAGGAATCCGACAACAGCATGTTTTAATGTTTGGAAGGACGGCGAACCAAGGTTGGATGAACGTGGTACCATTAGTGACGGGCCTCAATGCAACCGCCACAGTCGCGTAGTCTGGGCATGTCGGGGAAATGAGGGTTGTGAGTCAAAACAAGGCGCTCAAGGTCACCCCGCCACTAAATGAGATGTCCCCCAGAATGAAAGAATTATTCCCAGGGTTGGATAGCTGTAATTCTTGCCTGTCACGGTAGGCCAGCTATCTTGCAAGCGCGCGTCGGCGACCACTGCGCATGCATGCCGGGGGTGGTTTCTCGTATTCTCCATGGCGGCCGCACGACCACTACACGAGGATTCGAAACCATCCATATGTCACACGTGTTGGGATAGTCACCGACCAAAGCATCCCCTAACCTGCTCCCGTAATCCGGAACCCTCTTCGCGCCTGCGGGCCTATGCCAACGATAGCGAACAATAAGAAAGCAATAGCATCGGTCCCGTTAGTCCAGATTCCATGGTGACATTAATTGGTTGTTGATCGTAATAGGAGCAGAAGCGCCCGCTGGCCGCCCGGTGTACGTGAGAGAAGGGTGCGAATGTTCATGAAATGAAATCTCAATGATTGCCCAGGCCCGCAAAACATGAATGAAGCATTACATTCGATTTCATATAACGGTGGCTCGGGTGCGCAGTTTGGCGTGGTGCTGTGCCGGATGACACGGAACGAGGCTGCTGGTCGTGAAACGGGGACTCTGGGTAGATTTACACACCGACCCACGCAGACGAGTCATACTGTTGAGCCGTGAGGGTGGTGCCTGGGCAACGGGTGGGTTCAAGTACTGAAATTCGTACCCCCTTGTAATACCATATGATCGGAGACGAGAGGAAATGAGTTCATATAATTCCGGCTACTGGAAAAATGAGTCACAATAGAAAACACCGGCGGAGGGAAAAAAAAGTGAAGGATTTGAAAGACACAGCAGCCTGGGCTTCAGGCGGTGGGTGGGATAGCGTTATCGAGTGATGCTCACGGGCACATTCTCACCAGGCGAACGGACGGAATGAATTTGAATAATTTGACATCTGTGTCACGATTAGAACTTTTGGGGAGGAAAAAAAAACGGGGGAGCTGTTGTAGAAGGGGACACAACAATGGACCCGGAGATGAAGGGCTGGCGTCCTAGCAGGAAGACGGGGGGCTGAATGGAATGCGAGAGTGCAGTTGAGCGGGCAGGTCAATATACAACGCCACGCGATCAAAGTGTCGCGATTGACGGCGCCAGGACGCAGATTTGGGGTGCCCACTGGTGTTGTTTTTAAGGTTAGCGCACCAATACGACGGGGATATAGTATTCAGAGCCGACGGCTAGTCGTTCGGGGACTCGGCGTGTGTGCGAGTATGAAGGGACGGAATTAGAGGGTATTTAGCGTTGACTCAGTGGGTGTGATTGGGAGATTGTTGTTGGAGGTAAATCATGGGTGGCTGACGCATGTATCCTAAACGGCCATCAGCCCTTATCATGCATGAGCAGCAATATCGGGCGTGTACCTTGGACGGTGGCGATACACCGTGAGCCGAGAGTTTCGGGACACCCTAGCCCAGCTGGATTTGTTCAACAATGTAAGGCTAGAAGCCGTACCTGAGATTCGATGAGTATGCTCTATTCGGGGGAAGACGATCAGTGTGTCATTAGAATCTGGAGGTCCGTATATTCTGGTGTTCTGAAGACAAGGGTAAAAGAGCCAGAAGCCAGAAAATCTTCCGCGAGCAGACGTTGGTATTGGTGGGAGACCGGCGGTGTTAACGCCGGTTGTTGTGGTAGCAGACGTCGTGGAAGGCAAGTGCACAACTGCGTAAACCAGCGTTGCCAGGGGGTACAAGGCGGATTGCTGCAAGACCACAGGCCAAAACGAGGTGTTGTTGTGTTTTTGAAGGACGGTGGTAATAATTGTGAATATATGCAGGCTCGACGAGCTGAGTTTTTTGGCTAGAGGCAGATAAGAGATCTGAAAACGTGACGCCATTCCGGCCAATCGGCGACCGTGAAATCGTTGACCGCACGCCCAATGTTCGCGTGGCCTTAACCGGTGTCAGATCCACGTGCCCTATTGGCTGGATGGGCCGTAGTCAGCAGGTTGATGCCATCTTCAATGTTCCAATGTTCAGAATATCGAGATCTAATAGGATCTCGCGACAGAAAACCTGATCAGGGTTATCCTAGGGCCAGCTGGTACTTGAATAGCTCATTAGCTCGGTATGTTCTTCCCCTCTCCCCCCGCTTCTAACAATGCCTGCAGACAGAACCAAAGCAGTTTCTCCCCTGGTATGGACAACCCCCGTCGATCCGACCTCCCCGGGCGCGTTTTCCTTTGCTGCTAACCTCACTCCCGTTACTTTTTCTTCTGATATGCCCCCACTCGTTGACGCTCCCGATTCTCTTCTTTTTCCTCCAATGGATGCCGAATCTGCCCCGCGTCGCACTCGCGCCCCCCATTCCAAAAAGAAACCCGCCAACCACATTCCCCGCCCTCCTAATGCCTTTATCCTCTTCCGTTCGTCGTTCATCAAAAGCCAGCACGTCTCTACCGATGTCGAGACCAATCATAGCACCCTCTCTCAGATTATCGGCATGACTTGGCAAAGCCTGCCCGATGACGAACGTGCCGTATGGCATGCCAAGGCAAAGGAAGCCCTCGAGGAGCATCGCCGGCGCCACCCTGACTACGCATTCCGTCCCCTCAGTACACGCACCAAGCACCGGCCTTCCGCGAAGCGCAAAGTCCGCGAGGTTGATCCCAAAGACCACGATCGATGCAGCAAGATCGCGTCACTCCTCGTTCAGGGCAAGAAGGGCTCCGACCTCGCCGCCGCTGTGCACGAGTTTGACTCTGCGCGCACACCCCCGCCAGTCGTTGCTCGCTTTGCGGATCCCATCACTGCTCGTGCGTATCGCCGCTCAGCATCGGCACCCGTACCTTCGACGCCTGGCACGATGCAACAATTCTGTGACCCTTCACCGCAGGTGCAACAGCACGATGTCCGCCTTGCATTCTCTCGCCCTACGTCTCCTGCAGCGGCCGCTGTTGATACGTTCTTGTACCAACAACATGTGGACGAGGTGAAGCCCGAATTGACCCCAGAATTTGTACGCATCTTCTTTTCCACGTTAGCGTTTGCTCACCATTAGTAGGACTTCTCGGACTTCTCATTCGACGCACCCCTCTCCGTTTCCATCCCATACACAAGAACCTGCGGACCCCTTGAACCCATGCTCTACCCTACGGATTCTGTCGACGTGTGGAGTCCTGCCGATTCTCCCTTTTATCCACCCTCCATGTCCCCCACACCCACACCCAGCCCCATCACGCCCGACGCGTGTTTTTTCCCCACGTACGACTACCCATATGATACCGGAGTGTACACGATGGAGCCTACGTGCGGTGGAGTGTGGAATGGGAACGTCGGTGTTAGCGTCGATGTGGGTGTTGCTGCCCCAAGGCCGGAGTATCCGATGGGCGCATTGGGGCTTGACGGCGAGTTTGATGCCTTCATGCACGCAATGTCCACCGCAGATGTGCCTTACTGATCCCGAATGCCTGGTGCTCATGTCAACGAATGTGCGTGTATACATACCTCCCCACCCCCACTATATTTTTAGCATACCCGCCTGTCTCCTGCCCCCGTCGTTCGAGTAGATACACTACATACATGCCCCCTCCCCTGTCATTCCTTGTCGCGCTTGCCCGCGTGTTGCACACCCCGCTCCTTTGTCTTGTTTCTGTGCCATGCTTAGCTACTAGCTCAATCTGTGTCGATAGTCTCAGCTGTACAGTACTATCGTAGTTGCCTCCCCTCCTCGAGTGTCGAGTGAAGGGCAGTTAATTTGTTATACTTTCGTTCATGGTCTGAACAAGGAGTCACGGAGTTATTCCCCGGTACTCTTGCACTCTTTGTGCGTTGTGCACTGAATCGAGTGCGTCCATCCTTGCGCTCTGTCCCTAACCTTGCAAAAACAGCTGGAAAACTGATGTGCCCGCATGTCGAAGGTGGGCAGAGTGCGTTCGACGAATCCATCAGTTAGCAATGAGACAACATAATCATTGGCGTGTTGGAGGCTGGAGTTCTCAAGCGGCGTGATAATGTCGGGATTTGGGGTGACTCGGAGCCTTGTTGGTCAATTATGTGCTGATGGGAATCTAATTCGCCAGCACGCTATGAGTTGGAAGTTTGGTGGGCGCGCGAGTTGAGTGTTCGTGAACGCATATTCGCAGATAACCTAGTAAGGCTTGGGGACGGTATCTGGCATTTTTTAGCACAACTCCACGACTAGGGTACTCGTTCATCAAAGCGTGGATACTATGATCAAAAAGTCGAAACTCAGCCTCAGCCATGGCACCCACGCTGCGGCGCAGACTGCGAGGAATGGCGAATATTGGATGCCACGGAGCAGCTACGTAGGCATCGCCAGGAGAGGAGAGTTTGCACAATCAATACCAATACATTAATAATACGCTGGTCTCAGGAGGGATGAAATTGGAGGCACTGTCAGCCGAGCCCATTCCCTCCCTGTGGCTCGATATCTGGAGCATTGATCAGTCTGACGAGCATCAACGGGGACGAGAGGCGCACAAATCAGGCGAGGCGCGACATCGCCTCTGACTTCGTCAGGTGCCCAACATTAGTACCGTCGAACTTGGCCCAGTGAGTCTCAAGCATGCGTTTGTCCATGCCCGCTTTGGTGGCAGCCCACTCCTCGAATGTAAGAAGACCGTTGTTATCTGCGTCGGCAGTGGTGAAGTGGTTCCTGGGAACAGTAAGCAGCAGCTAGCAGGGTAAGAAGCACGGTGGCTTACTCAGTCGCTTCATCCTCGGTGAGTCTCGGGCTAGGGCTAGGTGATCAGGTCCAAGTGTATTAGAGTGGTGTCGGGGTTACCTCAGTGGCATGAGGGTGCCAGTGCGCGAGGCGACCCTGCACCCCCCACTGCAGCTGCATCCAAAGATGTTGCTAGATTGATATGGGATGTTGAGTGAGGATGTGGACGAGGGATAAACTTTATACAGACCATGGACCGTATCCACAATTTGGCGTGCAATGGGTACCATCAGCGCACGCAGGGCCCTTCCCAGCAAACAAGTCCATGGTGCACCCACAACATGCGGCGCTGGCTTGCTGCACATGTGACGCCAAAGTTATAAAAAAGACAAAGGAGAAGAGCTTCATGGAGCGCATATTGGAATCCGAGTCGAGTTTTTAGTCAGGAAATTTAAGCCCGCTTTATAGTTGAGCAAACGCTGTTAGAGAGATAAAATGACCTGAAGAACCCGGGCACATGAGTGTTATTACCCGCACCTGGTGTTTGGCCGGCTGGTTCAGAAGCGCGAATTCGCCCTTCTTCAGCTGGAGTTAGAATGGGTAAATTCACACTTCTCGCGATGCGGTGTTTGAAGGATTATGGCTTACCCAAAAAGCCGTAGCCACTGCAATCGAGCCAGTAGGAGGTGTGCACGACCAATTGTACTAGAATGTTGATGTGGCCACAACAATCCCTATCACCGGCAGCTAGACCTGATTGATCATGAAAATTCTTCGGGAAATCAACGAACGCATGAGCGCGATATTACGAGGAAATTCCCAGGGATCAGAACTCCAACTTCAAAAAGACGCAGAGGCGGTCTTTCATGAGATATGGATGGCTTCATGACGTGCGCGTACTTTTGCGCCATCAGGCCCAAGATAGTGAAATGGCTAATTGATGGATCGATGTCCGGATTGGAGGGAAGCGACTGACAACCACACAATAACGGCATTCCTGGGGAATTATAAAGGACCGAGGTTCTGAGGGTAGGGGGTTATACCTAGGTCTGTGTTATAAAATTT
>QGOG01001853.1:0-42114 GCA_003313185.1 Collybia sp. MG36
TGGGAATTGGTATTAATATCCCACAAGATAATAAGACGCGACGCGTCCACAATACACGACATCATTTCAATAAGGGAACCTACCTCATGGACGACTGTCCGGCCACCCTCATGCATCAACGCTGGGTCAATGGGGGGGCCGCGAAGAGCAGGATCGATCGAAATGTCGTCAGAATTGCTGGCAGGGGTACCATAGTCGTATGATGTTTCGCGGTCAAAATTAGTGTCTGAGGGAAATGCGAGGCCCCTCATCGAGAAATTGAGGCAATAATATTGCCCTTGAAAAAGATCTCGGGGGGTTTAGTTGGAGGGTAAAGCAGATCTTCGTCGCTGTCGACGGTGAGCAAGATTGTTTGTCAATGTTTGTGGCATTTGGAACTTTGAGAGCGCGGGCCCAGCGGCAAGGTAGTCAACTCAATTTAGACATCTCGGGTCAGCAATTGATGCATCAGGCATGATATCTCCTTCGGATCCAGTATGTATGCGGCAAAAATAACATAACATAGGATCTTGTCCTGCTGCCTGTCGACGGATCGCCGATCATACAACCCCAATTGCCCATAACACCAGGTATCATTCTAATCTCGGAATTGAGGCCTTCGGGTTGCAGCGTGAATTTATTCTGCCCACCACTAGTGGAGAGGTTACCATTTCTTTACCTGAGAGCGCACGACGCCCCTTAAAAATACCTGCTCCCCCATGATGTTCTACTTTATCAGGCTGCGTGGTAGGCGCAGCCCATGAACCGCTGCGCCCAGGCGGGGTGGACGTAAGCCCTCACCAGCCTCAAGCTCTCAAAGCCTCAAGCCAGGCCTCGGCCTTTGTTCGAAGTTGGCATCCCTTAAAGCTTTGAAGGCTTGCGGCCGCCCCTTCTTCAAGGGACGACGCCTCGGGGCGAACCATTTGCAAGATGCCATGAGCTTAACCAGTCCCCTTTCCTGCGATAAGCCTGGACTATCAGGCAGACCTCTTGGTCGTCTAGCTCGGTGTGAACGGCATCGACAAGTTCCGCCCTCTCAACAGTGCCATGGTACCACTCCGAATTCCCTGCATCAAAGGATGCATCTGCTTAAAGGTCTTAAATATGGGGGAGTTCGCAGATTCTTGCAGTGCCCGCCCGCTGTTCGATTGGCGGAGGTAAAAATGGTAGTAATATAAGCTGTTGATGCTTTCGCGGCATCATCCACCCCAGGTCTAAAAAGTGGAGTACTATCAACAAGACGGATGCCTAGCGCACAGAATTCAGGGGTGTGGTCACCTGTAACCTCTCGTGTAAAGCCATGTGCATTTGGGGAAGAGCCGTTGACATAGAACAGTGTCGGAACATTGTGGACTTGTTTTTGAAAGGTCGCTTGGTGTGTCCCAATATAGAGTGGAAACACGCCCGAGCGTTTAACAACTACATGTTTTCTAGGGCCCAAATAGTGGCTTCAGGGGGTTATACCACCCAATAGTCCTCCAACACTGTAACATCAAAGGCCACTTAGCAAGCACCAACAATGGTGGCATGTAAATGTTGTGAGACCACCGATGGCAAGGTTGTTGATTGGGGTAACTGGAGGCAACTGGGAAGTATCCATGAAGGCAGGATGCCATTTCTTGATGACTTTGCTTTGGGACGGGGATCCATCAAGGACAAGGGGTATAATGCCATTGGGGAATTCCGCATTTGGGCTGCCGGGGCCATAGGAGCGCTTTCTGTCCGTGTGTCTACCAGATAGGAGGTATTTTGGATCCATGCCGGGTGGGAATTTGAGCATTATCGATGTCATTCCCAGCCCATTAGGCTTTGGCTAGAAATGGTTGAGAGTCCTGGTAGGCTGGAAATTGCCCCTCAGTGCAAGGGAACTCCTTTTGATTGTTAACCAAGACGAGGACGAGTCATGTTCGTATAATTGGCCACAGCCAATTGTTTGCGACTTGTGTCCAGCCGATCGTGTGAGTCCAGCACCCAAGCCATCTGACTTCGGCGCCTAGTCCGATGTCATAACATATTGGGGCTAACCCGGCTGTCAGCGAAACAATGAATTGGAGACTGCTGCGAGGCAAACTGCTACCGTAAGCAAGGATGATATGTTGAATGTACGAACAGCCGAACTTTGAGGGTGCCAGTGGTGCACTCTTGGTGGCCTGGGCCGAATCCCCAGGAGAATCGTATAAAGAGACGCCTGATGAGTTTCGATCATCACAATCATGTGTGCCAAATAAATTACCAGTTGATAACGTATCGATGAAATCGAGGGACGAGTATTGTCAAGCTCCATAAGAAACAGGTGCAAGACACACGCTTGTGGTAGATTTTGGGGCTCACGGCGTTTCATGCGCACCTAGGTGAATACTCACTCACCCAACAGTGTAATGACGCGTGAAACTCGAGCCCATTATTGCCGAGAGAGGCCGAGGGTTGGAACATTGATCTCTCGGTCGGGCTGGGGGCGGTCCGTGGATCTTGATTTGGCGAACGTGCGAGAACGATGAAAGACCTTCGTTTTGGTGCGAGAAATACTCACAAGCTGCAATAGCTCTATTTCAGCTGACACGGGGGGGGGAGGTTTGTGTAATGCCTAACTCCCTCAAGCTATTATTTATTTCATGAAGAGTTGCAATTTAATTTTTGTTTCGTTGAATTGTGGTGAGAACAAACAAAGGGCAATAGGGAGGCAGAGTTCCCCGCTGAGTGACCTGTTCAGGATCCATTCGGCTGTCCAGCACAAACCACTCCTTCATTTCCTCCTTGTTCTCTATCCACCACGTCGTTCACAGCTACACAGACAATGCAGGCGGCAGCTTACCAGCTGTCCCCGCAAATACTTTCCCAATATCATCCTCGCCAATCCCTAAATGGACTCAACGTTAATCCAGCAGGTCCCAGTGTTATACCAACTCCGCCTGTAGCTACACGCAAGCGAAAACGCGCACATCAATACACTGTTAGTTACAGTGAGGTCCAGGAAGTCGATAACGACGGTCGCCTGCGAGAGGTTATTGTCATTGAAGATACTCCCCCACCGACCATGTCACCCGCCACAACACACACTGGTGCTTTCTCCGCTTCCTATCAACCACCCAGCTACTCTGCACATGTCAGGACGAGGGCAAGGGCTGCCGCAGAGGCACAAGCCCTTTCTGCCAGCACATCTTCCGCCATCGTGGTGCCAGCGCCCAAGAAGAGAAAGCGAGAACACCACGACGAGGTCCGTGCGCCCCCCATCAAGAAACCCATACACAACGGGCAGCAAGCTCAGGCTTTGGCTCAGACCAAGTCTTGGGATAGTAGAAGTGCTGCTGCGACAGACGACGTGCGTACCTGCCGCTTTACGCCTGTGAAAGATTACGTACTAATACGATTCCAATGCGTAGACGTCCAAAGGCCCCGTATCCTGTGATGACAAGGAGGGCCACTATATTATTGTGCCCGATGACCTGATCCACCGACGCTGTATGTCATCACAATTCTGCCACCGATCATGATTTTCGAACCCCAGCTCTAGATCGCACCGTTCGACTGCTTGGTCAGGGGACATTTGGAAAAGTGGTGGAAGCCGTTGACGTTCAAACAAACAACAAAGTCGCAATCAAGATCATTCGAGCTATTCCAAAATATCGGGACGCCAGCAAAATTGAGGTCAGAGTCCTTCAGAAATTGAAGGAGCGTGATCCCATGAATCGCTTGTCCGTGATTTTTACCCTACATATTACCTGTTACTGAAAGCTCCTTCGACAGTAAATGTATACACCTTCTACATTGGTTTGATCATAAAAACCACATATGTTTGGTGTCAGAATTGCTTGGGATGTGCCTCTATGATTTCCTCAAGGAAAATGAATTCGCTCCTTTTCCCCGTCAGCACATCCAAGACTTTGCTCGTCAATTACTCGCAAGCGTTGCATGTATGTATCCTTTCCCTTTGCCCTTGTCTGGCCACACTCTGAGAAAACATTAGTTCTACACGATCTCCGCCTGGTTCACACCGATCTTAAGCCAGAGAACATTCTCCTTGTCCGAAACGACTACAAAACAGTTCAGGTACCTGTGTCGGGGAAGGTGGGGTCATTTCTCACCCGTAATTCTTACTGTTTTTGTAATGATATTTCCAGCGGAATGCGGCTCCGAAAACCAAGAGAATATTAGACTCAACGGATATCCGGTTGATCGATTTTGGCTCCGCCACATTTGAACAAGAATATCATTCTACAGTTGTATGCACTCGACACTATCGTGCACCTGAAATCATCCTCGGTACGTCATGCCAGCCAACCCGATTCGGACATTTATTCACATATAGCGGTAGGTTTGGGCTGGTCCTATCCTTGCGATGCCTACTCCCTGGGATGTATACTCGTCGAATTTTTTACCGGCATCGCTCTCTTCCAAACCCATGACAATTTGGAGCACCTCGCAATGATGGAAATGGTAATGGGCAAGATGCCTGAACGTTTCGCCCGTGCAGGCGCTCGATCGAAGCCAGAATTTTTCAAAGAGGGCGCAAAGCTTGATTGGCCGAAGCCCAAAGCCTCACGCCAAAGTAAGAAGGATGTCCGGGCTACCAGACCATTATCGGTAATTATTTTTTCGTTCCTCGTACTCGCATTGTCTCATAGCTGCATAGGATGTTATCCCTCCAGTTGATATAATCAATCGACACTTTCTCAGTCTTGTGCAAAAACTCCTCACATTTGACCCCGCGGAACGCATAACTGTTCGAGATGCACTCAATCACCCATACTTCTCGACAGTGATCCCGAATGAAGTATAGCCATCCCCGCATCATTCTTGTCTATTCCTTCGACATTGGTTGTCCACCACTCGCTTCCAATCAGACAGTGCACCTGTTATTACCAATCCAAGTGTAACACAACCCCAGCAGGCTACAAATATTTGTGTCCCTAGTACAAGAAACACCATTCGCTCTACATTATCATCGGTGTAATCATACGCCTTACATCCTTCGCCCTTGGAAGACCAAGGTCTAAACACCAACGAGCGGGTGCCTCTATGATCTCACCCAACCCGGCCCAAATGCATAATCCTTGTCTATTTTTCATGTCCACATAATTCCTGTTCCACCTCCAACATTTACGATATCCCATCTTTGCATCTGATTCCAACCTTCTTTTCTTTTTGACTGCAATCACCCACACCACCATCTACCACTTCATTTTTTTTATCATTCATCTTTGCCAGGCGGGGTCTATCTATCTACTGTCTATCAATGTCTGTGTATCAACAATTATAGAGGCGACCATCAATCATTCCACGCTGGGTGTTCGCTGGCAAAACCTCGAGTTCCGCGCGGATCCGACCCTCCCTGAATGCGATTCAACAGCGCCTGTGTATGAATCATCATTTTATCTCCATGGCCTCTTCTCGGAGTACCACTGGTGGTACCAGAAGGTAGGGATTTTTACATGTTTACATGCCCCAAGCCAAGTCCGCTGATCTGTAATTCAGACCGCACACCGACATGCTCGGGTAATCTAATTACCGACGATATGAAGATCGCATCATTTCATGAGCCAGTGGTTGTATTCATCCCATATATTACAGGTGGCGCGAGATACAAGGTGTGGGGCGGAGTACATTTGCAAGACCAGGAGACATTATGTGGAGAGGGGACATGAACCCCAGTTATTTCGCCAACCGAGCCACATAGATTTTATCGCTGCCGTTAGCGGCATGAGTGCCGAGGTAGACGTTTTTTAGGAACACGTCTCCCAGCTGTATTCATTCAGATGTGCATTAGTTGTAGATCGAGATCGCGCGAGGCTGCCACACGTACGAGCCATTCAGTTCCACCGCCGACTGTGCCGGAGCTGATGCCAGACGTGCATTCACCACTAGGTTTAGCGGGATCAAGGGGTTGGAATGCCAGGTCCCGTGGATCAAGGGTAAATTCAGAGCCGCCTATGGTAAGTGAGAGGGATACAGTGGTTGTGCAGGGGATCGTCCAGGAAACTCCATCGGACCTCGCGCCTGGAATGAAACCATGGACTGCATCAACATCCTACAAAGGAAACCAGGTTTTAGTCATATTCGAAGGTGGTGACTACGCACAGCTTTTGGAGCGATGATAAGTGTCTGGGTAAAATCCACTTATCAGTCCGTTCTTACCACATGCTTGGAACGGGGAATAAAAATACACTGACGGTACCAGTGTCCAAAATGCCAGTGCGACTAGACCATTCAAAACTCCTACCATCCACCCTAATGCGATCAATTGGGAGTTCCCAGAATCCATGCGTGTTTACGTTCTTGACCGTGATTAGTGACCCAAGGTTATACATGGCCAGATCCAAGGCACCAATCATCAGTTCCCCATCAGCTTCACCGTCGGCGCGGCGGGGCAGCCTGTATGCAACGATGGCCTTTTGGATTAATTTCATAGTCCAAAGGGCCTCAACGAAAGTGGGTGTTTGCTGATGCGACGTCAGCTAGGGATGGAACTACGTCAGACTGTCGTTTGGGTGGAGTGAAGAGCAGCCATGACAGACTGATTTGGCTAATCCTAAAATACCATCGAATGGTATTTCATCGCTGGATAACAAATGATCAGACCATGACAGGTCAACATGCATGGTGCGATATTACGGGGTAAACTCGGCGCTTTCGGTGTTCGCCGCACCAAATTTGAATGCTCTGAGCTTGAAACCCCCGAGGACGATATCATCATGCACAATGTGACCGGACACTGATCCTCGGGCATAGTCGATAGTCCAATTTTGGAGTGTGTCGTTGAAAGAGGAGCTGGAGCTGGGGCCAAGAAACGTGTGGTTTCCCTGGTGTTCGTTTGATGATAGTTAAATAACGAAATTGGTGACTGCAGCTTACACATCCACCTCCGCCATCAGCTTGACAAACTTCTGCCCCAACCCAGGTATCCGCTGATCCCGAGTCCATCAGCAGACGGAAGACTCGGGGAGGCGTGCCAATCAACGCAGTTCCTATATCTGGCTAAAGTCAGGATGAAGCATTCACACACATGAGTCTTCTGGCTCAATTACTAACGTACATCCGATGTCATCAGATCTAGGTTGTTGCATAATCAACAATTCAGGTGGGAATAAGACCAAATGTACGGACTGAGTCTTTAATGGCACCGAGTGCTTGGATGTGAAAGTCGACCTTTTGCAGGATGGAGTGGATAGGTTCATATTTGATGTAGCATTATTTCGTTGCGTTGTAGAAAGTTGCCTTGCAACCCTTCCATTATGGTGCGGGAAAACGTATGGTATTATATCCGTGAGATTATAGCGGTCTCGGACGGGCTCTGGTAACACGTCAATGCGTTGATATATCGCATCCAACAGTTGCGCGTCAGGGATAGAGGCGCGGCCAGTCATACGCGCTAGGCGCTGCGACCCCCGATTCACGTGTTGCTGGTGATACTAGAAAATTTGAGACTATGTTGGCCCTAGTACCAAAGTCTGGTTTGACTTACAATTATAGGATGAGTGTCCAGATTCTGAGAGAGTGGAGAAATAATAATCCGAAAACCTGGAGTTGCTTGATTTGGATGAGCCGCAAGGATTTGAAAGTAAATAAATGTGTGAAAGCCCGCTGAAAGTATGGAATGATATGTAAACTGTCGCATTGTTATAGTAGCTGAGGTCCTGATGGTACCGGCGGAATCAAGTTTCCCTCCCGAGCCGCGGTTCGTATGTTAGGATCCAGGCGTTGAACCAAACAAATGACATATGCATTTCCCACTTCCGACATTCATGCGCCTGCCTCCAAGGGCGGCTGCCTTTACTCATTCTCGTGGATTTCATACCAAAATGAAGCATCCTATATCAGCGTTACCGCTTGCTCCTGTCTCCCAACTCCTCACACATAACCTCACGCCTGACACACAAACACCGTCGGTTTCTGACTTTCGCAACAAGGTTCTCACCACGGGACCAAGTATTCAGCGCAGACCCAGAGTATTTACGATTTCATTTAGATCCTGCCATATTTGCTGATACACAACAGCTTTTATCCCCTCAATGCCACTTCTCCTATCTAACTCCACTGCCGATTCCATTTCCGTACGCGATCGAACCGCCCAGTGCGGAGGAGCGCGAAAAGGATTCCGTGTCGTACATTGAGAAGTGGCTAGCAAACAGGGAGGCAATTCATGAACGCCCGCCTCCCTCCCAGAATACGACCCCTCACCTCCGAAAATACTATTCGGAGAACAGGGAACAGCCTCGCGAGCTCATTGGTATATCCGAAACTGGTTTGCGGGATTGTGTTCCCCACCTTGATGTTGGAGATGCCTTTGCACTGCTTGGGACACCCACCCTTGCGACTCCCTTTGACGATGAAGGTGACCCTTACCCCTCCGATATAGCGTCTGTCGTGGATCCTCGTAATGAACTTGTTGATATACTTAGTGGCCATGCTACTCTCATGGCTCCTGTATCTGGAGCTGGTATCGAGTTTTCCCCTTGGTCTCTTCGATATAGTGGCCACCAATTCGGTTCGTGGGCCGGACAATTGGGTGACGGTCGTGCCATTTCTATATGTTAGGTGCCCTCTCTCAACAGATCCTCTATCTAATACTGTGCCAGTGGTGACACCTCATCCGACTGATCCCGACACAACATATGAACTACAGCTTAAGGGAGCCGGTCGAACCCCCTTCTCCCGCTCAGCAGATGGCCTCGCCGTCCTTCGTTCATCCATCAGGGAATACCTTTGCTCTGAAGGTGAATCTCACACCCATCAGGATTTCAAGATAAAAGATTAATCTGGACATCAGCGATGCAGGCCCTCTCCATTCCGACCACTCGGTCACTCTCACTTATTTCCCTCCCGGCTCTTCCTGTGCAGCGGGAGCGTATGGAGACCGCTTGCGTTCTCACACGCGTGGCACCATCCTTTATCCGAATTGGCTCATTCGAGGCGCTTAATGGGGTGACCAACATGTTCTTTTTTGGTGGCGGGCAACAGGAGCCTCACTGGGATGCGTTGCGGATCCTGGGAGAGTGGGTGAGCCAGAAGGTCCTCAAACTCAACTTGGAAAAGCATCAGCCGTGGGGACAATCCTTGGTTCTAGAGGTGGCGAGACGGAACGCAAAAATGGTGGCAGGGTGGCAGGCCTACGGATTCATGCATGGTGTCATTAATACTGATAAGTGCGTCTGCCGGCCCTCGTCGTTTTCATGGAACTGATATTGTTGACTCTATAGTGTGTCCATCTTGGGCTTAACTATTGACTACGGTATGCTCTTCATCTTAGTACGTCACCATTGGTCTTATACGCTTCAGGCCCTTATGCATTCATGGATGTGTTTGACTCATTCCACATCTGCAATCATACGGATGACAGTGGCCGCTATGCTTACAAGGTCCGCATGAGCATAATTCTGCTTTGAACAACACTGAAAATGTCCTTTTAGTACCAACCCAACATGATGTATGTGTCTTTTGGGTTTGGTGTCGCTCTCAAGCCAAATTGATTTGATTCTTTTCAAGAATATACGCCCTCCGTGCTCTACTTAATGCCCTAGCACCTTTAATTGGTGCCGAAGCGGAATCTGGGACAGCGATGACCGCCCAATGGGCTGAGAGCGCATCCCCAGAGCAAATCGAAAGTTGGCGTTCTAGGGGTATGGAACTCAAAGATGAGCTTGAGAGGACTATGCAGGAGGTTACGTCGATTGAATATGGTCGATTGATGAGAAAGGTATTCGTCTCCAAGCGGTCGTTCTATTAGTATTAATCGCAGAGTAATAGCGGCTTGGACTGCGGCGCGAAGTCCCGACGGACGAAAGCCAATTCTTCAGACCACTCCTTAATATTATGGAAACCCACAAGCTCGATTTCCACTTGACTTTCCGCGCACTATCTACCTTCAAGCCATCCCTTCTTGACCCTCCCTCTGGGGAGGAGAACAGGGTCCTCGAGCAGTTCGTGTCTGAACTATTAGCCTTAACGCCCGATCCGGACAAGCTTGATCATGGGGCTGCCTCTTCCGAATGGCTTGAATGGCTCGGAAAATATGCTGAGCGCATTGAGGGCGAGAGGGAGTTGTGGGGAGCAGAGAGGGATGTAGAGAGGGAAGCAGCGGCAACGGGCGCGAACCCGCGCTTCGTATTGCGTCAATGGGTGCTTGAAGAGGTAATATCAAAGGTTGAGAAGGATGCACAAAGCGGCAAACGCGTACTTGCCAAGGTCATGCACATGGCATGCAACCCCTTTGAACCATGGGGGGCGGAAGGGGACCCACGAGCCGAGACTGAGCTAGATGCGGAAGAAAAGGAGGAGAGAAGATATTGTGGAATGGGGGAAAAGAAGATGCTTGGATTTCAGTGTTCCTGTTCCAGCTAGGATATAGACTCGCCTAGAAGTCACGGATGATATTTGTATAGAGGAACACATGTACACGAAGAAATGTCATACTGCTCTTTTCTCTAATTCCGATAATATTTTGAGCACATCACAGTGCAAGATTTGGCTCGTGCGTGTGAAGAGGGAAGTAGCCAGGCTCACGAACCCACGGTTTGCGGTGGCTGAGAAGGACGCGCAAAAAGTTGAATGCTTACCATGTACATGGTAGGCAATCCTTTCAAAGT
The DNA here is from genome assembly GCA_003313185.1 of Collybia sp. MG36. NCBI lineage: Eukaryota > Fungi > Basidiomycota > Agaricomycetes > Agaricales > Clitocybaceae > Collybia > Collybia sp. MG36. The sequence continues at coordinate 10,560 of QGOG01001853.1, forward strand.
CGCGACCCCGGAAGAGGACGCCAGACTGAGCCCGATGCAGAAAAGGAAAACTATGAGTTGGGGAGAAGGTTCCCCATACCAGAAGTTGCTGATATAACTTGCACTGCGGATATTGCGATATCAAACTGTCTATTCTGCCTTTTGTTTTTGTTTATTGCAATGATACTTTGAAATACAAGAGGTATTTGGTCTATGTAGCGCTTCCGAAGATTTGATACCGCCGGCAGATGCTTGGCCCAATTTCGTCGTACTGCGCTTTTGTGTGGCACGACGTGTAAAAGTCAGGCTGTGTTCTCTTTAGAATGGAGGACAAAATATCTTGTTAGAAGAGCATACCAAAGTAGCCAGGAGCGATCCACCAAACCATACAGCATATCTATGGGAATATGTGAGGATTGAATGCATTGGACGGGAAGGTGAAACCCACCGTTGACGTTTGTGGGAGATGACGTCGACTTCCACGCCCGAAGACTGAGGGTGCAATGAACACAGGAGCTACATGTTGATGGTCGCCTTACCTTCAAAACGTTCCCACTTGCGGTCGCACTCGCATCCAAACGGCGGTCTACCAGCTGCTTCAAGTCACGTTTGAGGCGGTTACCAAAATGTTGGAACATCGTCGACCCTCCTGAGAGAACGATATTCTGGGACAGGATTATGCATTGGCATACGAGCTGAAGATTTGTAATGCATACCTTGTACAGTCCTCGACGGACATCAATGGGAGATTGTTGGATGACATCATCCACAATCTCAGGAAGTGGAGCCAAGAAATCCGAAGAATAAATTTCGGGATTGAAGAATATTTCCGGAGCCAGGAAACGTTCGTATCCAACGTCGACTCCATATTTCTGTCAGATGGTTCGTTACATCCCATTGATGTATCCAGGATCCACTCACTCTTCCGGTAACGCTATGTTCCCCCTCATACCGTTCAAAGTACTTCAGTGGTTCCTCATCATACTTCCGGAACTCCCGCACGATGTCTTGACAAACGTAGCTGTAGTTCTCCTTAACCTTACTCGCGACTTTGAGTTGATCTTCAGGAGGTACCGTGGCCATCTCTCCACGCTCTCTCATGAGATTCAAGACGAATTGTGAGATATCACGACCAGCAATGGGTATGTGTTTGATTGCACTTCCAATAACATATCCTTCGGCACAGGGGATGACGTGAGTAACACCATCACCAGAATCGATCACGGTGCCAGTTAACGTTCGGTCAGTAACACGATTTGATGTCCAAGAGGCAGCTAAAGCAAGGACGGCCTGTACTGCGATGTAGAGTCCTTTGATATTGAATGACTCGAAGAAGATCTCTGCTGTTTGTTCTCTGTTCTCTGGCGCGTTGAGAGGAGGCTCAGTCTGAATTGGCCGTGTTAGTAATAAAGGAAGTCAGCATAATGGAAGGCTTACGAGGAGGAAATAATGATCTTCAGGTTCCGCCCTTAGATATTTGAAGATAGTTTGCTCCCAGTATCGTTCCATATGGTCCCAGTTGTCTATCATTCCATGGCGAATAGGGTAATGGACACCATATCCAGGGGTTTTGGCGTTTGCAAGGGCCTCATCTCCAATATAAAAATCAAGGTCTTCTACTCCGCGCTTTGAAGCGAGATGGCCAGGCTTGGCGGGAATAGCAGGTGCCCTTGATGTCTGGGATGACGACCCTCGTGTAGCGATCGCGGTAGGAAATACACTAGGTATTTATGAGGTGAGATAATGTAACCTTGCCTGTCTCTCAAACCAAAAACACGTACAAGGACGGATCTGAATTTCCAGCGAATCTGGAGAGCATTCATGGATAATGGTTTATCTGAGACTAACATTATTACGTACCCGATTTTTGAGTAACCTGTCCCATTGTCACAGATGATGGGGGCTAGTAACGACATTTCGCAATTGAACCGTTCTCGCCGAGACCTGCGATTACCTTGAAGTGGGTGGCTGCGCTCAGTGCGCAGCTGACACTCAGTTAATATTGTGGGGGCATTATTTGTCCTTACTTTGCTATCCTCAAGAAACAAAGCATGATTAAACAATGCCGACAACACCCCGTACGCGCGCAGCCCGAGACGACTCCAACCTTCGCGCCAATGCTCGCAAAGGTCAAATTGAATGCTTTGCCGGGTTGTCACAAGTGGAATACCATTGGTTAAATTTTGTTGGCAGCAATCACAATAATATTTATCATGCTGGCAGATTATACAGAGGGACTCGGAGGGGAAGCGCCGTGTGTAGTAAGTACATATACAGTGGTTGCCACCATTTGCTTGGGTTATTTTCATCCGTCCGAGCAAGTACATTTACTTACTTCTCGAATTGTGCACAGCCTGTTTCAAGTTCATGTCTGCCTCTTCATCGAACTGTATGCGCGATTCCATTGAGAAAGTAACGACCTCAGGCTGATTCTCGGGTTCCTTCACTTGCGTCCGGCCATTGAATCTTTACAGATTAGCGATTAGTGATGTGACGTAGTAGTATTCCGGTTGGATGGACTTACAACACCAGCAGAGTCAGTGTATATACTGCGAATCATCATAAGTAGTATCACTTGCAGAGCTGTCGGTGCTTAGATGACAATACATACAAGGTGTGAGAAGCTGGTAGAATCCAAGCCAGGTGGCTGAGGGATAGCGTCAGTCCATGACGCTATAGTCACCATAATCGAGAACTAACAAGTGAGCTTGGTAGTTGCGAGCTATTGAATGGTTGCTCAGTACTCGACGTGCTGGATCAAACACCACGACACGAACCGTGATTACGATGCAAACCGCGAACACGCTTGGCCCTGGAGTCACATTGGAATTTGGCACATCAAGTGGCCAACGCACCTCGTAGCAATCCCCGTCTCTATTACATGCACATGAATGCCGAATCAACGATTCTTGAAGGTCCACTCACGAACTATCCGCAGCATTATCCGGTTCACTAGCCTTCGTGTCCTAGTATGAATAGGAGTGAGCCTGCTTCCTAAACTGTTCTATCGGCCGACCTACTTCTTCAAAGAGCGATCACGGCTCTGCACCAAACTCCAGCATGTACCAGATGCAATCAAGATATCTACCGCAGCAGCCGTTGAGAAGTGTGAATAAAAGAGCCAATTCCACTTGGTGGAAAATATGACGACTGCCATGGCCTGCCCCGATTCAACAACAGAATAAGTAATTCCAGATCCAAAAACATATGCGGAGAGGGTCCAGCAGATGGATGGATATAGCCAGTGACCCCTTAACTTGTAGAGTCGATAGGTATATATCGACTACAGACGAAAGTCAGCCCGAGGCCTTGGGACACTGTATTAGATATTCACTTGGACTGAGGACTGGATGAATGCTCCGAGGCCAGCTGCGGGAGGGTATGCCGTTGGGAGCAACATGTCTGAGATCGGGCTGCCGTGGTTGGTGATTGTTACATCAAAGAGGATTGCACCACTGAGAAAAAGGTGGGTAACTGTGGCCAGCCTTTGTCATTAGATTATGACAACTCTAGCATCTGCCACAGGCAAAACGAGAGTACCAGAGAACCAATATCTAGTTGCATCAGAATCACAATTCCCCCCCTGTCCTATGGGTATGGGCAAGACTCACGAAAATCCTCAAGAATGGTGGGTCCCTATTAGGCTTGCGGAAGTATCGACTGATTTGTAGGGCAAGCACCCCGTTCGATACAGCCGCCAGGATAATACCAATCTCGATGGCAGCGAGCGTGCTTGAAATAGACATGCTCCAAATAGCAGAGGATGATCAGGATCTTCACCAATTCAGCGGATGTCGTATGTTGGACTGTCAATACTCGAAGTGGGGGGGAAGTGGCCGTAGAGCCGCAATCACAATATCGGTGCGTTTTATCTAGCCTCACAGCCATATCCCAAATCAACGATTGACTGCTATTCTCCCACTGCCAGTCTATTATTACAGTCGCTCCAGTGTCCAGGTGGGTAATTTGGGCTGATCGCCAAGGGTAAAAAGAATGATTGACTCTAACTCTGGGCACAACTGTCAGTGATTTTCGTAAGGCGCTAGAACGCGACATTTGACCAACGCCGGCGTTGGCAGGGTGATGTATCACCTGCCTATAGTTATAATATACTCTAAACCTATCTGCCAGTGTCAGTACAAATTGGGCGTGATACATCATTTTCACTCCACTTGGGACACACCTGGGTTTGATGGAGGGCCCCATGGGTTATGGCTTCCTCCGAGCGTGTTATGTAGTAGATTCAGGTAGTAATAATGCTTGCAGATATGGCTTGGGTGGATTGGGACAAGAGAGAGTGAAGGGAAGATAAGGTGACCACGATTCGCCATCCAGCAGGCCTGAACTTCCAGTTGCGTCAACTCGCCTGTTGTACCTGGGACACAACGGTCATGACCACTGGTGAAATACTGACCAGTGCAGGCACTACTCAGGCGGTATAAACCGCTCCGATCCATAAGTAAGTGAGCCATCCTCAAAACAACCTCAAGTGGGAGCATGTCGTTTGATGTGGTAGCCCCTTGATGCGTTCATTTTCATTTCCGGAGTGACACTGGTGTCATGACCGTACCACGCAGCCGAGGAAGTTCACCTTTCCGCCACAATGGGTGTCATTGCATTTCCATTCGACAGTGCCGTGATCAATACTGTGGCGGAATGATGTACTAAAGATGAGCACCTGGAAGTTGGAACACACCGAAACTCAATAGAGAACTGTAACGGCGTTTTGAAGTGAGATCATGTGCCAGTGGAGATGTCCCGACTCCGCTTGCTACAATGCTAGAGGTCACCTCGAGCCGACCCCAACCCTCGCGTCAACACTCGTAAAGTGGAGTTGGGTGTTTTGTTAAATTGTCATGAGCGGAATTCCTTGGCTGGAATTACCAACATTCTAATAAAAATTTAGTGCACTGGCAGATCCGAACTCATCCCACACAAGAGTTACTAGCATTGGCCTGAGATGAATTTCATCAGTCCAAGCAAGTGCATCCACCCATGCCTTGAGTCATGCGTCGGTAGGGGTTTCATGTCCGCTTCTTCATCGAGGTGAATGTGCGATTCCATTGAGAACGCAATGACCTGAACACTGGGTTCTTTGATTCCCGCCCAGCCGTTGAATCTTATAAATTAGTGATCAGTGATGATGATGCATATATCATCCCCGCTTGAATGGATTTACAACGCCAGAAGAGTCATTACATATACTGAGAATCGTGAGTATAGGTGTATAGACGGCGGTTGATCCGAGGCTGAAGGACCAAGAATCTTTGTATTCACCTGGACTGAAGGATGGATGAAAGCTCCAAGACTAGATCCAACACAGAATGCTGCCGGAAACACAGACTCTGGGATTGGCCTGTCATGGTGGACGACTGTTAAACTATAAAGGACTGAGGCGCTGAGAAAGAGGTGAGTAACTGTGGCCAGCCTTTGGCGGTATTGTTAGCTAGTGACCACCCTTGGATCTGCCAGAGGTGACACGAGATTACCATATAACCAATATCTAGTTACATCAGAATCATAAGTTCCCCCGCAGATATGTAAGACTCACAAAATGCCTCAGGAATGGTGGATCCGACCAGGCTTGCGGAAGTATCGATCAATCTGTAGGGCAAGCACCCCATTCGGTACAGCGGCTCGGACAATACGAACCTCGAGGGCACCGAAGGCTTGTGTGCTTGAAATAGACATCCCTTGGCCCGGCGGGGGATGAATTTGGTGGATGTACGTTGATGCTCAAAGGTTGGAGCGTTTTATCCAACCTCGCAACGATATCCTAAATCGAATGGTTGACTGGTTGCTCCTAAGCCGCTTTAGTGCAAACATTTTCACTCACCACAAAATCGGAAAACAGTCCCATCTGTTGCAACAGCTCAGCTTCACATCCAGCGTATTCAATCCAGTGATCTTGATACAAAGTGTACGGCAGATAGGCTATGTTTGGGATGGTGACCATCTCAGCGGCGAAAAGCACTGACCCTAAAACCACACGGCCGACAAGGTTCAGCCTATCCTCCGTCCGTGACGTTAGTGGTCTGGAGGCATTTGCATTTCCACTCGATAGTGCCGGAGGCCCGGAATCATGTGTAGAAGCACCCGGAACTTGACGCAGAACCACCATGGCTTCTCAAATCTTGGCTCTGGTAAGGCATTGGGAGTGAAGCAGGAGAGAGAGATATGACATCTCCGGGCCGGGCCGATGGCAACCGGCCGCGACCACTACCAGCACCAGTCTACACCACTACCAGTACTTGCAGATGCAATCAAACAACATCATCCGATCCATTCTATTTCTGGCGCAGGGATCCAGCTAGCCACCCACAACTATCACTAAGCAATGGCCAATACGCCATCTTCGAAGCAACTTGTGGGACATGTGTACTATCCAGCCTGAGAATGGTTTTTTTTTGAAGATGAGTAAGTCACTGACGACAGTTTCGACAATGTTCTATACGATTGATAATCCCGTGGTTCTTGTTGACCACTCTGACTATAAAATCTGCTAGGATGTTCGAGCTTGAGGAGTATCATTCCAAGCCCTTGACCTATTAGCCCAGCCATTTCAAGATGTCGACCACCAACAAAACCAGCTTTTTCATGACTGGGGTTACTGGTGCGTACCCGCGGCCTTGCCGAACAGGTTCTGATATTTACATCGCCGGCATTTCTAGGATATATTGGTGGAGCGGTTCTCGTCCGATTTCTTCAACACCCAGAATTCAAATCATTCACCATCAGCGTCCTCGTGCGCTCACCAGAGAAGGCAGAGAAACTCAAGGCGTTGGGACTCAATGCTGTTATCGGTTCACATTCAGATCTTGCACTCCTTGAGAAACTAGCCTCTGAGGCCGATTTTACATTCGCTATGGTGAGCATTTGATACCACCAGCTAGTTCAATTCGTTTTCTCAGAAAGGTACCCTAGGCCGATGCAGACAATATGCCCGCAGCACAAGCAGTCCTCCGAGGCATAAAGAAACGTTTTGAGGCAACTGGGGTTGCACCGAAATTGATCCACACTGTAGGTTGACTATCTCCTGTTGAAACACAATGCCAATGCGTTTTTGTCGACGCCCATAGTCTGGAACTGGTTAGGAAATATTTATCATCACAACTCACGAGATATTGACTTTCCTGTGGGAATTCGTAGGGGTTCTTACCGACGATGCCGCAGGCCAATATCCAACAGATGTTATTTACGACGATGCAAATCCCGATCAAATCGAGACCCTCGCGCCCACACAACTCCATCGGGATGTTGATTTGGAGATCTTGAATGCGGATAAACAAGGTCGGAAATACCCCAACGACATTGCAGCAAATGTTGATTTCCCTCAACCATAGGATATGCCAAAGTGCACATCGTCATTCCTTCAACAGTCTATGCCATCGCTCAGGGTCAACTCGTGGATTTGGGCATTCAAAATCCATATTCAATCCAAATACCAACCCTTATTCGGGCCTCATTGGATCGGGGAAACGGTGGTATGGTTGGGCAAGGCAAGAACCTCTGGCCTAACGTCCATATTGAAGAACGTGAGTGTTATTATTGCAGATGAGCTCAGTTATACTCATTATATACAGTGGGTGATCTATATCTTGCCCTGTATAAGTCTATTGTGACAAACCCCGCCACTGGTCATGGACGCGATGGAATTTACTTTGGCACAAGTGGAGAACACAGCCTTTACGATATCGGAAAGGCAATTGCACAGGCTCTTGTCGATCTTGGGAAGGGGAAGATAGCAGAGCCAACCACATTCACCAAAGACGAGATTGATAAATATTTCAACGGGGTGAGGCTGGGAATTTCAGATTAGTAGATCCGTGAACTGACTAGCTCTCTCCCCTTCAGTCAAATTACCTTGGTAGCAATTCGCGCTGCAGGGCAAACCGCTCGCGTGCTATTGGATGGAAACCCGTCAAAACCACGGCCGACATGTTGGCCAGCATCAAACCCGAAGTAGAAGCAGTGATTAACAAGAAGTAAAAACAGCAATTCATTATCCAGCCAATGCGGAGGTTTACATTGTATTGTGATATATATTTCAATGTGACTATCCCCAGCCTGAAAACCAGCGGCTCGGCATTGTCTTATCTTTTGATGATATCTGGGGGAAAAACGGAAATTTGGGTATTTGAACCGACCGCCCACTCCTTATCTCGTTCTGCTCCCATTCTTGGTCACTGAGATATTGATCTATGGCAAGGCTATCCAGATGCTGGGAACCTCCTGCCCCCTTTGGCTCACCGGTCTCTTTGCGCTTCATGTCCGAGGTGTCGTCATCTTCGGCAAGGGCGACATATGCTTTAGCGATCCGCCAATCTACTTCTTTCGTCAGACTTTGTAAGCGGTTCATTGCGCGCGCCCGGGCTCGCCTGGTTTCGCGCCCTTTTTCCACTGCTGCAGTTGGCTGAACAATATTAACTTGTTGAGCCCGTACGGACGATGGAAGAACTAGAAATTCTCTAGTATGAAGGTAATGAGGTGTGGTCTTCAAAGCGTTAATGGGCAGGTGGTTCAAACGACACAGCTCAAATTCCTGGTCAGGGTACGTAAGAGCAGCCGCTTGGCTACAGACGCAAAACCTACATTTAGACCAAATCGAAGAGAGATTCCTTGCAATGTATCTCCACGTTTGAGATAGTATCTGAGCGTGGAGCCCACGACTTCCACTGTTGTAGAGGTCTCCTGTGATCTGATCTGTGATTTTGTGGGAGAGTCTGAACTTGGAGTTGGGGTGTTGGCATGCGGGGGGTCCGAAGATTGACGCTGCTCATCTCCGGAATCGCCTTCGTCGCCAATCGTGAATGTGTCCGAATCCCGAATGGAACCGTCCACATTGTGGTCTTGTTGACTACTCGAGCTCACGGCTCCAACACCACCGAGACAAGATAGACATGGGTTATATCGCGTGAACCGCGGGTTGGACGAGACACACGAGGGACAGATAGGACGCTGGCAGCATTTGGTGATGTAAATATCCCTAGACAATGAATGTCCAGTTTTGAGAGGAGGAAGCGAGGCGGAACACGCGAGGCATAGGGTGGTGTAGTCCGTGGCGACACCGAGTGCGGGTGCCATGATATAATGTAAGGATAAGGAAAGCGATTGCAGACTCTCAGGGCGTGCCAGTGCGAGCCGAAGGTTAGATAACATTATTTGTTTGGCAGTAGCCTCCTGCCTTAACCCTGTCGGCTATCCACTCCGAACCTCCGACCATGACAACTCCCCCCACCTCGCCGCGTCCTGAGCAACCCCACCTGGTTTCTCTTGTCCTCCAATCGAAGAAGGCTCTACAACACGGAGAACAGATATGCTCAAAGGCCAATCGCATATCGAAAGCAACCGCTCAGTCCGCAGTTGATGTCCTTGCTCTTGACGCCAAGGTCAAATGGATCACAGATGCAGTTACCGAGCAGCTAAAGGTATGTAAATTCTTCGTTGTATTCATAAGGGTTGTATATGAACTAGTTCCGGGTTAGCTAGCGACGAGCGTCGCGAAATGTATTGAAGAGAAACGCGTGTCCTTGCGCAAACAAGTTCAGGTCCGTCAACCGGCCTCTTGTTGAGAAATCTCGATAATTTTGACATTGCAGACGTGGGATGCACTGCGCACGAAACATACAGATTCGTTGGAGAAGATGCTGGAGTCGCTTGGCTCTCAGCTCGTGCCCCCAGAATTCCACCAGAACTCGGCGGGCTCTTCGCTTTTTGGGAGTCAACATTCCGACCAAGCTGAGAATGACTCTTCTCGTGGCGCTGCCCAAATTTCCGTGTCACCACAGAGAAGTCTCTCCTCGACCCTTCGTGGAATAAAGAAAGAGAAGAAATTCAGCGACCGGAAGGGGTGGAAGACCCTTCGTGATTTTGTGGATGATCAAGCGATTGAAGATATCCTGGAAACGATTGAGAATGAGAGGATATCTCTCGAGGTACGCGTTTCCCACTCAAACTGAATTAATTATGAACTATTTATTCATAAGGATGTGCTCAGCAAAACGGAAGGTTATCCAGAGACCCTAGCGTCTGCAATCCGTTCCATTCGGAGCTCCTTGCCACAGTGCTCACCGGCTATATCAGTTGAGGGCATGTTGACTGTGCAGGATTCTGCGAGGGCTTCTATGGCAGTTCATTTGGAAAGCCTCGCGTCTCATTTTGGACAAATGGCAAGCGCACTCCAGGATAGTGAGGCCGGGGAAGCATTCAGCGAAGAGGACCTCCAAGGTCAGTCACTGTCGCCGCTTTCGAACCCTTCCTAAACCTCCCTGTAGATATGAATCGTGATACTGAAGAACTTCCCTCGATCATGGCCGAGTTGGAAGAGAGTGCCACGTTAATTGAATCTCATCAGTGAGCAATTTTATGTTACTAGTAGCGCCATGTCTTACAGACCATTTTGCCAAGCGAACAGCTCATAACAGCGCAGCATACCAACCAGACCCATTCACAAAACCTCCAAACCACCCTGGACGAATTAGAAGAGTTAGGTGATATTATGTCGGAAATGTTGCAAACGCAGGAGGAAGTTGAGGTAGCCCCACACTTTCAAACCCTGCTACATAGACCTCATCTTCAATAGGCCAAATGCGAGGAAGATCTGGATGCATTACAACAACATCTCCTTACTCTCGAACACCTAGACTCTCGATTCTTGTCCTACCAAACCTCCTTCAGCAAGTTAATCCTCGAAATGGCAAGACGGCGTCAATATCGGGAAGCGGCGGAGAACATCGTTGTTGGAATGATGGCTCAATTAGAAGCGATGACGAAAGGTTTGGCAGCCTTATTCGCGACACTGGCTATATACTTATATTCTCTCAGAAGAAACTGAGGTTCGGGATCGTTTCAATTTGGAGCATGGCGCACATCTACCTGAAGATATCTGCTTGTGTATCGGCAACCCACCAACTAGATGGGAAGTCGTACCCCGTGACGGTGAAGCACCTGAAGTTCTGCCAGACATCGATGACGACTTGATCGTTCAGGTGAATCCCATGCGATAGTCATAAATTTTCTTTGAACTAATTTGTTGATCAGGCTAGGGATAGATCGGTGCACTCACACACGGATACTGGTCTGGATAGTGGCTAAGTCTTGTATAGCACATCTGATAGCAAATGCCGTTTCCATGCTGCCCAGTCAGTTGACATTGCAGAATTTGGACACGACCACAAATAACGCGCTGATTGAAATATGTGCGTCTTCAAGGCTTCATCATTTCCACTCGATATCCAACCAATGTCGCGCCAACTTACCAACAACCATGATGCTTCCCGCGGCATATTCCTATTCAAGTTCCTGCTTCTGTCAATTTTTAGAGCGTGTGCAAGCCCAGCTATTAGCGGGGGTGACTCCGATCCGAGCACTTATAGTGGTTACGGGAAGAGTAGACAATTGTGTCAGTGCAATTCGCCGATTTACTCAGCAACTCAGATATCACCACAGATTACTTTATGCCCACTGAGACATATGCCAGTAGAATCTATTGGATACCCTGACACTACGATGCAGAGATTGTGCAGCTCCCCATGAGACCCATCAACTGGTTCGATGATGATCAAAGAAGTAGATTTCTCCTTGAAACATTGATGTTTATTGGAGTGGCTGGTGGCATTACTTTTGACACTGCCATTCCTCGCCAATCTATTGTTGAATTGACACAGTCGGTGGCAGCCCTCCCGTTTTATACAGAGTGAAATTGATTTCATATTTTTTCATCTATCCGGTGGGTGCCGAGGTACTTCCGCATTGGGCTCTAGAAACAAGTCGTGAGATCGCTATGGGAGGAGTGGACCAGATGACGCTGTGGAGTTTGTGAGTCGATTTCTTCCATCCGATACTCTGCATGGTTTTCCCAATGTCTAAGAAAGTGTGGCCACAATTTGGCAGCGTAATCACGGTTCGTGTAGCGTCTTGTTCAACCATATTCATGAGTAAACGTCTAGTAGTTGGCAACTTCTTCTTGGGATGACCCGGCCCATAGCGCAGTGGAGTGGCACCATCCTTCAGCCGCTGGCTTCGGGTGCATCAATCTCACATTGCAATGACCACTCCCACTATAACCCACAGCCGCTATGATCCGTCCGGAAAACTTTCTCATTCCAGGACGCTCGATACCACGGCCAGGTTGAGCGCATTTAGGGCATGCTGGGCTTTGAGGTAGTTGTTCTAGGTAACACTACATAGTCTGGAGAAAGGTCTTCCCGCCACCGGAGCCACCGATGTTACTTGAGCCCGTGATCATTGGGGATACGCCGCAGACGCGTGAGAGTGGCACCGCATTCACACTGGGGGTTTTGGCATTAAGGGTGACTGATGTCGGTGAGGGGGTGGTCGCCGTCGTGATGTCACAAGCGGGCAACGGAAAAGCATCATCACTTGCACAGCCTGTGTAGTCATCAGCGCATCCCTTTTGTGAATCAGTGACAATTGCAGCACAGTGAATAGATTTCTGGGTGTGAGCTAACCGAAGGCCAGATTGAAGCACGGGAGGCATTATTGCTTCGAATTCCCTCCAGGTTAACCATCGCATTGAACGCTTATTATTTATTGATTATTGTCTGTTGCCGTGTGCACTCTTCAATTGCTCTACCATGATCGGTTGATCGCCGGATGTGCCCGCCGGTCTTGTGAAACCATTTATCAAACTTCCTACGGCGCAAACCTGCCCACATCATTCAACTTGGGTACTTTAGGAAACGGCGAGAAGAACGGCACAACGCGCTGACCCACACCATAATTAGAACATACAACTATAGACCATTGGGAACTGCATCAACGTCTTTCGAATCCAGCCAGCCATCTGATATCAGATGCTGTTGGGATGGATAAAATGGAGTGACGCCGCAGCGTTGTTGCCACCCCACCCCACCTCCCCACCTCAAATATCAGTATCCTGCAGCCGTCGAACTGACCCACGGATTTCGCCCTACCGCTTGCAGGATGTCTGTTTCAAGCACGCAAGCCTTCAGCGCCCTCGAGGTTGGTGTTGTTTTAGCGGCCGTATCAAACGGGGTGCTCGCCCTTCAGATAAATCGATACTTCCGCAAGCCCGGCAAGGACCCACTATTTATGAAGCTTTTCGTGAGTCTTGTGCGTACACACCCATGGGGGAATCTATAATCATTTGTAATATGCTAGATATTGGTCATATGGTAACCTCACATTTCCGTGGGTTTGAACCGACATGCTAATAATGCTCGAAAAGGCTAGCCACCGTGGCCCACCTTTTTCTTAGTGCCTCAACGCTCTATATCCTAACAATTACCCACCACGGCAGACCAATCCCGGAGGTGGTGCTTCCGCAAACATACCCCGCTGGAGCTGGCCTTGGAGCCTTCATCCATTCCTCAGTTCAGGTGAATGCGAGATCACTATTCATTCTGGAAATGGATCGGATTGACTTCAATTCTTAGTCAATATACACCTATCGGCTCTACAAGTTAAAGGGTCGCTGGCCATTCCCGATCGTCTGCTGGACGCTCTCCGCATATGTTCTCGGATCCGGGATTGCATATTCTATTCTCAAAGCAACAGAGTTGACGGAAGCCCTCATATTTTCCACCAGATGGAATTGGGTCTTCTATTCGCACTTTTCAGTGGCTGCTGGAGTAGACATCTTGATTGCTGCATCTACGTGCTGGACTCTGATGGAGAGTCGTGATGGCTCATACCTGAGGAGGTAAATATCCGCGAGGGTGATTTGATATGCAGACTCACCGTTATTGGTTCACAGGACACAGCGGTTGGTGAATCGAATCATGCTTCGGATAGTTCGTGAGTTGCTCATCGATGAAATCTGTGACCTCGATACTCAATGTGGATGCGAACAGAAACGGGGTTTGCCACGAGGTGTGTCGGTGAACCAATAACAGCAGCTAGATAGTATTGACTCCCCGAAAGCGTGATCGCAGTTGCCGTCGTGATCGTGGTTCGTGTGATGTTTTTTTCTTCCAACTCATTGATTACTGAGTCATATTTGATAGTTCGCGGTTTGCCAGCCCAGCAGTAAGTTCCCGGTTGCGGTGGCCCTAGTACATTTACCTAACGCCATCTCCTAGCAAATTGGCTTGGACTGTACCTGCCACTTACACCCTGTACGTCTCATCTGTCTTCCAATTCAGAGCTGTCATTCTCACGTTTTTCAGTATATCCGATGACTCTCCTAGCACTGTAAGCATACTATTCCGCCCAGATAATGTATCAGCTTACTGATTTGTGATAGATTTAATGGCCGGGTAAGAATCAAAGAGCCAAAGATCCGAACAATCGGGATCTCGGTGGAATCACACATACATTTCGACGACGAAGTTGGCATGAACTCCAAGTCTCCAGCGCAGGGATAAATTACAGATGGGTGTGCTTGCTTGGGCCGATGAAACATCTGCACCAGCTTCCGCCGATTACAAACTCACAGTAAATGCCACATCCATAAGTAAACAGCCTTTGTATCCTCTAGATGTAGGGCGACGTGGAGATAGTAACGAGTACCCAGGAGATCTCGAGGCCGGTCAGCGAGGTTTGCTCTCAAAGTAAAATAGCATGTGCGCTGGTTTGTTAGTCTGCCACTTTGAAGTTCGAAAGAAGTCGGTTTTCTGTACGTTAGATTGTTCGGAGGTTGGGGTGCAATCGAGTTGAGCATGCATACTCGTGAGATGTCACGAATTCCAAATAGGTGGCAAGCGTGCATTTTGGAAGGAAACCATAGCAGGGTTCCATTGAGCCCCGTCCGCTTCAACATCCGGCCTCCTGGGTCCGCTGACCCCGAGCCTGTTGCGAGCCCCAAAGATCTTCCCCCCCAATGCAACCATCATCGCCTCGGTTGTTTCCTGGTGTGGTGTTGCCATCGTAGGGCCCATGGTCCCCATCTTTGCTACCACCCGGATCAGGGCTTGCGGAGATGATGCTTGGTGCTTTCTACACTTCTTTTGAGTGTATGCATACACATAGAAAGCTGAGGCCTTCGGCAACTTACCAGCATAAGTAGGAGTCTGTAGGACAACACGGCACTTGGGTTATACTCGGATCATTATAATCACAGACCAGTAGTAGGAACTGTGTTTCGAATGTCATCCAGCCTCTGATATCGAACATTGTTGTGGAGGTGGGTGAAAGGCGCATCTAACAGTTCGCTACGGTCACACGTTCCTATATCGTTCTCAGGTGTCGCGGGTGAGGTCCAGTCGAGCGAGGCGCAGTTGCGCGTGTTTGGTTTGGCCCCCTCTGTTTTTCTTCCTTTCCCTCTGCCTATCGATTCGACGCCGATCCCTAGTCCAACAAAACACACCTCTCGATTATCTCAGCTTTTTGTGACCCACCCGCCTACCCTTTTTCTTAGCTCATCGTACATATCAAGCGCATAGCATGCATGCGAAACATTCTCTTTATCAAGTATATCCATGGGTAGCGAATGGATTCGAGATTTTCTCCCTAATGAGACACTGCCCCAGCAAAACCGGAGCTCAATCCGCCAGACGGAGGTTGCTCACCCGCCCAACGGCGTGGTTTCTCTGTTATCGCGTACCAAGCCGAGCTGACGCTCAGCTTCCCCCCAACCTTTCAGAGCTCTGGTTACCGTCTTCGAAGCACGCAGCCCGTCGAAGCTGGAGTGGTGACACCGCCCCCAATGCTGCATGGCAAATTCTTCCCTCCCCGTTGTGAATGTAAAAAAGCAGGCGCTTGATGATGATCGTGCCTGTGAGATGTGCCGCGCCTGCCTGGACTGTGGGGCAGGGGTTGTATTCTTCTCTCCGTGTGCAAACTAATGTGGCATTGAATGGGTGCAGATGTCACCGTATGTGAATCTAGTGAGTGATATAATAAACTTGAATGACCTCTGCTCAGGGCCAAGACGTTAGCATCGTACCTTGCTCTGCGCCAACGGACTCGCTGTGGTGTACCAGAAGTCGATTTCAACGTACCACCACAACGGTTGTGCGCATTAGAATTCTCGATACGCAGCCCATGGATCAACAAATCAAGTGGCGACCAGGTCGTCGACGTTTCAACCACGAGATTGAAGGAGATGAAGACAACACACCGTGACTATCGTGACTTGACGACGTCACCAACACTTGCCACCCGGCGGCCAACCCACTGGTACCGGTGGGGACGCACCATGAATCAATGATAGTTGTATCACTAATGTCTATGTTTAATCAAAGGTCCGACGCGCACACACTCATCCGACCACGCCGAGATGCGTCTGTGCCTCATACTCGAAACCGCTGTGCTCCCAGCGGATCATTCACTGATGACAGGCAGGGAACGGTGAGAGGTGACACACCCCATTGATGTTACATCGGGTTTGTGTCTGGCATTATTGCGGAGTCGCGCCTATGGTATTCAGTCGGGGAACGCCTGGAGCTTGTGCTTGTACACTCTTTTGAAGCATACTTGCCATGACGCGTATATGCAATGCAGCAGCATGCGGGCTGGTTTGTTATTTTCGTCCAAGGCCCACCATGGCCAGTCCGGAACCCAACAAGACTAGGCCTGAAGTAAGTACAAGATTTCACGGTTCATAGTGATACCCATCTGGCAGATCTCAATCCGCGAGAATGTTTTAACAGCTTGTCGATCATCAGTGAATTAAAAAATTGTGGCAGGTGGCAACGATTGACAGTAGTCGGGGAATGATGGGAGGCGTGGGTATGCCATGTGAGCGGCTCCGTAAACGAGAGCATCGACTAGTATGTATTGACCACATACGGGTCAATTCACAGTGGCATTTATGTCATTTTGAAGCAGACACCAGTCTATGGACAACCAGCGGCGAAACATGCCCGGCGTCCCACTCTTCGCCCATAGAGCCTTTTGGTATCAGGTGAGGTTTACGAGGACGATGGACACGCGCCTGTGCCAACATCAGGAAATCGTGAATATATACCATTATAAATGCCCATCATCGCCATAATAATGATGAAGTGATAGATATTCCATCATCCTGATCGGTGAAATTCACCATTTGATTACAAGGTCAATAGCAGATAGCCAGCGGTCTGATAACGTGAGTACCATTAGGACGTGCGCTAACCTAATGCTCAATGATTACCATATCTGCCAGAATTGTATATCAAGGCTTGCCAGCCATCAAACCAACAGACAGTTACTTTCCCCCTTCATGTCTGTTTCAAACACACAAATTTTTAGTGGCCTCGAAATTGGTGTTGTCCTGGCGGCTTTATCAAACGGAGTGCTCCTCCTTCAGGTCAGTCGGTATTTCCGCAAGCCTGGCAAGGACCCACTATTCATGAAGCTTATTGTGAGCCCTCATTCCTATACAGAGTGGATTTCTTATAGCCATCGCATCCAGATATTATTTATATGGTACTTGGCGTGTGGCGGGCCCAAAATCATGCTAATCGTTTGAATGCAAGGCTGGCCACTGTTGCAGACCTTTTTCTTGGTGTCTCTGTTCTTTATAATTTGGAAGTTACGAACCACGGCGTGCCCATTCCGGAAATGGCATTTCCAATGACATTTCCTGCTACAGCAGGTGTCGCAGGTGTCATTCATTCTTCAGTTCAGGTGGGTCCAAATCTTGTTCTACTGTCAAACGGGCCTTTCTCACATACATCTAGTCAATATACACCTATCGGCTCTATAGGCTGACGGATCGCTGGCTATTCCCAGCTATTTTTTGGACGCTCTCCGCATATGTTTTTGGAGCTGGAATCATTTTTGCTATTGTGGAGGCCAAGCAATTATCAGCAGCCGTTTTGATCAGCACCAGATGGAACTGGCTTTTCTATTCCAAGTTCTCAGTGTCCGCTGTGGTGGACATTCTCATTGCTGTGTCCACGTGCTGGTGTTTGATAGAGGGTCGCGATCACTGCTTAAAAAAGTGCGTGGATCCCCATGGAGCGACCAGTGACTGTCGGCGCGACGTGGGCTCACCGTTTTTTCTTTCGCAGGACGCAGCGCTTGGTGAATCGGCTAATGCTGCGGATCGTTCGTAAGTTCCTTGTTCGAGGTTCTTTGCTCCACCACACTTATACAAATGAGGGTAGAAACGGGAGTCGCGACGAGGTGCGTGCCCGCCACGACTGACTGCTAGTCAGATATTTAAATCACTATACTGATCCCAGCAAAGTGTAGTTGCAGTTTGTGTCGTGGTCACGGTTCGTGCAAGATCCCGTAGGTATCATGTATCAAGGACTAATTCACCGTTGTATAGTTCGCGACGTGCCAGCCAAGCAGTTCGTGTTCAGTGTGTAAATCATGGTGCAGCAAATTGATGTTTCCATTTAGCTGCTTGGCTTGGCTTATACTTGCCACTCACACCTTGTAAGCTTCTCCGTCACTTTCATCCCCCCGAACTATTCAATTACATGATTCACAGTATATCCAATCACCCTATTAGCGCTGTGAGCATGTTGGAACATCGAGATATGCGAAACCCTGACCGTGGCTCCCATAAATTAGATTGAATGGTCGAGCAAAGATGATGTCGGAATTCTCTGGGGATCGGACTACCATGGGAACGTCAATGGAAATACGCATTCGGTTCGACGAGGAAGCCAGCATCAAGTCCATAGTGCGCAAATAGCCTACCGCTGATCAAATGCCCACCAGTTTTTTTTCCAACCTAGTCCAAGCCAGTGAGACCCAGATGCTCGTTGCACCTGGCGATAAGTGCATGAAAGGGTGACCAGGAATGGGAGGACAATTTCGACACGCTTCGCGAAGCAGTTGGATAAAGTATAATCGCAGCAGCCAGTGGCTGGGATCGGCGAACCCAGGCGGTCGCACATCACGCTCTGATTACTTCTCTCAAATACCCGCGCCTGTCCGAAATCTGATGGTTCCGAGACGCTTTCCAGGTCAACTTGATCAAAGATCAGGAGAGTGATATCAACAACCCAGCTACAACCGCCGACATCAGATTCGGTGGATACTACTGACTATCATCATGATTCTGTAGGGGGGGGATAAAGAACCCACCCTTTGTGACATACGCCTTGCAGCTCCATTCATGTCCACCTCGAATACAGTAACCTTCGGTGCCTTGGAATTTGGTGTCGTCCTGGCGGCTTTATCGAATGGGGGGCTCATGCTCCAAGTAAACAGATATTTTGGTATGCCAGGGCAGGACCAACTATTTCTGAGGACTGCCGTAAGTCACAGGCTGGCCACTCAATTTTGGCGTCCTTTCAAGCTGAATGGTGGCACGCCCAGATATTTTTCATATGGTAATTCCATATTAGCTCATTGATATCGTCCACACTCAAGCGCTCATACCTAATCAGGCTAGTCACAATTGGGCACCTTTGCTTCGCCCTCTATATTCTTTATTTCGTGACAATCACTCAACATGGAGTCCCAACTGCAATAACTCCATTTCCCTTGTCCATCCATGTGCTGGCTAGCATCGGAGCCATAGTTCACTCTTCAGTCCAGGTGAATCCCCGTCTTGGTGTATCCAACCGTAACTTGTCTGACGTTGAGTTCCAGTCGATCTATACTTATCGACTCTACAGATTCATGGGTCGCTGGGAGCTTCCAGTCTTTTTATGGACGCTCTCGGCTTACATGTTTGTCTCTGCGGTAGCATACTCGGTGATAGAAATCGAGTTTTTCTCGAGAGGCGGTTTGTTTGTGTTTGAAGCGAACCACACGGGGAATTGGTTATTTATCTCCCATTTTTCGGTCGCTGCTGGGGCGGATGTTTTGACATCCATGTCCACATGTTGGTTCTTGATTAAAACTAGCAGTGGAACATTCAAAAGGTGAGCCGATGAAGGAATAATCAATCATAGGCTCACGCCTTGCTCCCTAGGACCCACCGGTTGATAAATCAGATTGTGCTACGTATTGTTCGTGAGTTGCCTATTGCATATATGCATCGCCACACAGTACTCATCCGGAGGGTGATAGAAACTGGAGTTGCTACAAGGTATGGGGATCAATCACCATCTATTGCTATTCCTATCTGATTTCGAGCAAGTGTAATTTCAATCTGTACCGCTATCACTGTGAGTAAGGCAGTCATTCAGCTTTGGAGGGCAGGTGACGAGCGCATGTTTCCCAGTTTTCAGTTTGTCAGCCGGAAGGTGAGTCGCGAACACCACAGTGAAGAAGCGCTCAACAGCGCGCGTTCCAGGCGTCTGGCTAGGGCTCTACCTCCCTCTTATACCATGTACGAACGTCCATTCCTCTGTTCGCATGATAGCGCTTACAATTCTCAGTGTATCCCGCGACACTTTTAGCACTGTGAGTCGTTGAGAAGGCGAGAGTTGATGGGATTTTGATTCTTCATAGATTAAATGACCGCGTGAGTATCGGGGAATTGCCCGGCTCGTCGATGGGTGGGCTTCTTCCTTCGATGGGTTCGCGGCCGGATTTCAGCCAAGGAGCGTAGTGCGGCTTCAGCCAACCCCGCTGCGAGCACCGGTACGTGGACCAATCGGTGTTTGGGCCTCATCTCACCCCAGGAGGCTTTTAGTGGGTACCCGATGCTTAGCGCTTATGTTCGACCTTGCGAGGAGCCTTGTCAGAAACTGTAAACCGTAGACGGCAGAGCCGCATACCTAATTTAATTTTTTGAGATCTACTTGCCATGTATTTATAGCACCAAGGAATGTCCCTTGTGCTGCTCTGAGGCCCAGAGGACTGCACCTTGCCGTCAACACCAATATCTTCAAGTTCATCAGGATGTCCCAATGGCCCAGTTGAATGCTGGTGTCCAAGGGATACAGCCTCGACCTTGGTAGTACCAGGCCGATCTAGCCTTGAAAACGATGTATTGTGAACTTCGGAAGCATCACTCCCTGTGACAGGACTATCCTCACCGCGGCCCATTGGTGGCGCAAGCAGTCATTTCTTCCACCCCTTCGTTATCTTCATCGCCCGCTGTTCCTCCTCCTAACTGTATACGGATCCAGCACGGGGCCCAATGCGTGGTCAAGGGGATACGCGAGCTTGAACGCGCGGTAGCCACCAGTATTTGAGCGTCTCAAGCTGTCCCAAACGACGGTTGCGCACAATCAAAGATCGCATTCTGCGCAGTGGTTGTCTCTGGCACAGTGATTCAAGTTCTCATTGGGGATTCCACATCGTACGAGGAAGTGGGACTATGGCAGTCCTGGTTTCATTCAACGTAACCGAGCCTCAAGACTAGCATACCGGTGGTCACAGTATCCCCATTCGATGAATGTATATCCAGAAAACGACGCTGCTAAGCCGCGACACACACAGTGCTCAATGCTAGCAGAAACACAATGGGCCGAACACATCAGGCCCGCGTACCAGATATTGGCGCGCTCAGTAGTTATTACGCGCTTTGCGGATATCTGATGGGGTGTGCAGCCCAAATTCAACGCAGCGTCTTCACATATACAGGCTGGCCTCCCTGAAACGTATTGCTGGCTCCCGGCTTGGGTGGAACTTGGAGCTTGAAGCCTGAGCGCTTGAGCATTTAACCGGTTAACCACTGCTGCCACTGCCTGGTTCGCCATCTGATTGACACCATCTGAAGCATCTTGGTCCCGTGGCACCGTGGCATCGTGGGGGATAAAAAAGAAATATGATACCTGTCGTCGGCATGCTTCTCCTCATACATCAGCAATCCCATTCATGTCTACCTCAAATGTGGTGACCTTCGGTGCTTTCGAATTTGGTGTCATGCTAGCGGCCGCAGCCAATGGGTTACTCGTTCTCCAAGTTAATAGGTATTTCGGAAAGGCGAGAAGGGACCAACTATTTCTGAGAATATCTGTAAGTACAACTATTCAATGCGGTCAGAAGCCCTTTGTCTAAACTGTGATACGTGCAGATATTATTGATATGGTAATGCCACCATATGATCTACGGCGCCACGTATGAAAATTATGCTCACGCCGGATCAGGCTGGTTACGGTTGGCCACTTATTCCTCGCCTTCGGGATTCTGTATTTTATAACAATCACCGAACATGGGGTGCCAACACCGGCCACACCCATTCCTGTGTCCTTCCCTGCTCTGGCAAGCATTGGGGCCATCGTTCATTCTTCAGTCCAGGTGAATCTATTTATATCATGATGGATACAAAACGTCTAATGTCTGGTTACAGTCGATCTATACTTACCGACTCTACAAATTCACGGGCCGCTGGGAACTCCCCATCTTCTTTTGGACGCTCTCCGCTTACATTTTCGCGTCTGCGGTCGCGTATTCTGTGATACAAACCGAAGCATTATCAAAGGCAGATCTGTTCAAATCCGACCACTGGAATTGGATATTTATTTCTCATTTTTCGGTTGCTGCTGGGACGGACGTTTTGATATCCATTTCCACGTGCTGGTGTGTGATGAAAACTCGTAGGGGCACTTTCAAACGGTGGGTTGACGGGCAAATAAGCGAGCGGGGGCTCAAATGTTGTTCCCTAGGACTCAACGTTGGACAAATCGGATCATGCTGCGAATTGTTCGTGAGTTGCTCACCATTCAACCTTATTTCGAAAGGTTAAATACGAAAGATGGTAGAAACAGGAGTTGCCACAAGGTGTGTCATTGATCAGGCATATCCAATCCTATCCATTTCCTGAACCAGAGACAGCATAATTTCACTTGGCACAGCAATAACGGTGGGTGTCCTACAGCTGCCCGTCGAAAACTGATTGACGAGGAACGTTTCTTTCAGTTCGCAGTCTGCCAACCAAATGGTGAGCCGCTGAGACAACCATTGACAAGTTTTTAACGATCGTCTCTCAAGCGATTTGGATGGGGCTATATTTCCCTCTTATACCTTGTGCGAATCTCCCCTGTTCTCTACAACAATGGTGCCGAAGCTAACAATTTCCAGTGTACCCAGCAACACTTTTAGCATTGTGAGTTTATACAATGACAGTCTGAACATTCTAAGTGTCCCCCTATGATACTAGATTAAACGGCCGGATGAGCGTCAAGAAACTACCCAACCCGTCAACGGACGAAGCCATTGTGGCTTCAGTAATTTCACGGCTGAATCGTAGCAACGAGGCGACATTCTCTATGCAAGCATGAATATGGAGCATGCAAACCAATGTACTTATATTTTCTCCAAGTTGCGCTTAGTACATACACTGAGCACGGGAGAAATCAATAATTGTACTAGTGGAGATACCCATATGCTGTAACCAGAATCACATTGATTTCGGACTAGGAAAACGCTGGTAGAAATTGATCCATCTGTCAGATATGTCGTTGACAGCCCCACTGAAATAATGATGGAGATGTCTGACACAGAGTAATACGTACGTCCTGGTGTGTCGATGGCGGTTTCAGGGGAGGTGTTCCAATATTCCAACGTCCGCCCCAGCGATCGGCATAGCCTTGTAAATGGTCCTCAAATTCACAAACGCAAATGAGCTCAAGATGAAAGATAGGAGCAACGTGAGTCCGGCAACGGGATATAGATCTTATTCCGTGCGCGCCGATCGCCCACACTACAAGACAGATCGCCTAGGACTATGCCCTCACCTCTATTACCCGCCTCGATCAAAATCGATTAGCGCCCACAATGCTACGCGACCGTCTTTGCCGCCACTGACCAGCCACCTGGCGCGAGCGGCCTTTTCTTCCACGCTCATCTCTTCATCTTCATCACCTTGCTGGTCCTGCCCCCCAGGGATGCCTAGACCCGGCCCAGGTGCACGGTCAAGTGAGCGCGCAAACTCGAGCGCCTGGCAGCCAGTTTTGTGGTACCTGAGCGTCCCGAGCGGCTTGAACGTGCGGGTTGCGTATAGTCGGATTCTGCGCAGCGGTGAATTATTGAATGAAGAATGGCTGACGATGCTTACTTTCCATCCCATCCACCAACCGCGCACACTTTTCCGTCGTCACGGATTGAAATGCATCCATTGCCGGGATGTTTTGTGCGGTAAAGAGATTTCTCCTTTCGTGGCGGAGCGTCGGACTGTTATCGAGGCGAAGAAATTACTGATTTACCACAATGCAACAAGGATAAGTGACATACGGTCAAGTCATATTTCCCGATGATATGATCTGCCGAAACAGTGAGCGCAAATGTGTTGTCGCGTGATACGCGCATGGCCATGACTACATAGTCCATGGTAGGTGTCGAATGAAGGGCAAGTTGAATCTGACTCACCAGCTTCAACATGGACCGTCGTGTTCCACACAATATCCCAGCCCAGTCCCTCGACTGATTTAGACTTGTCCGTCCGGGAGTACTTCCTCAATGTGACGGCCCCACTCTCGAATGCCATGAGCAGCCGCAGCTCAGAAGCCGTAGAGGTCGAAGCCGACGCGGGGGGCACGGCATACAGATGTAAGGACATGACGATGCCTATGTACTGTTATCTAGGATTCTTTCGGTGAAGGAGCACTAGTACCTGAGGTGTTCCGCCCTTCCGGATTGGACGAGAATAGAGTGCCGCGAGTCTTGCCATCAAGCCCCACAGCCGCGTGGATACGATCGCGAGATGGTAAGGACCAGATATCTGCCTACAAGTCCATTCCTTCTAATCAAACCCGACGATATGATTTGGCGGAAATGACATACCACAGTCGAGTCGACAAGGTTTGGAAGTGCGATTAATACCGTCCCATCGGAATATGGCAGCAGTGAGAAGCGACAGTAGTTCAAAGCATTCACGTCCATTTCGTACTTGAGTTCCGGGACTGGTAAATCCAACAGTGTGGCGGTCCCACCGAGCCTTGACTCGAGAGGCCGTTCAACAACGCGTGTCCACACACGCACTTTATTGTCCCGTGAATGTCTGTATACATACCAGTTAGGAATGACAACAGCTATGCGTAGGGGATGCAGGACGTGATGATTGAGTCTGCCCACTCCTCAATGCCAAGGATGGAAGCAGAATGTCCAGGCCAGAGGGCTAACGCCCTCAGGGAACGAGTTGAAGTGACGAGGATGCGGCCAGAGGTTTCGCCTGAATAAAGACGTTCATTGTCTGGTGAAAATGCAAGTGCGGTGATGGGAGTTGTGTGGGAACGAAGGAGGTGGGCAGGTGGGGGTGCCTCCATAAGAGTTTGGATCGTGGGATCGCAACAAGATGCACTGGCGGCTGTAGGATATAGATAAGGATATATATAAGAGTACATTGACCAGATGTTAATTAGAGCCATGAAATTAGTACGGATTCCCGTGTCGAATAAGAACACATCAGTTTCAGCCCATTTTACAATAACCCAGCACTCCGCAAATCTCGAGCCAGCCTGGCATCGTCCATCGCAACCTGCTGGGGTACCGGCATCCCACCCCCATTCCTATTGGCACTCCCTTCATCCTCTCCTAGGTCGAGCCCAAAAACGTGCGCAATGTTGCGGCGGGTAGCGCGGTCGCGTTCCACATCTTCACGAGTCAGGGGTGCTTGCCGTGTGGTTGCACGGATGGAGCTCTCCCATCGCTTCACACGCCAGAAACCCAATACAGAAGAGAGGAAGAGGAACCAGCCTAAAGCAAAATCCAATCGTGAGTTTCCGCGGGCGAATGGGTAGGAGTGAAAGAATACCAAGCGTCATAAATAGGAAGGAAAGTAAATCCTTGGATGTCACGCCGACAAAGGTCTCGGCGGATGGGTCCACAGTCGTGGCCGGCCCAGCGACGCCTGAACTGTCCCCTGCACGTCTCCACGAAGGAACGGCATCCGAAATCGTTCCGTCCCCTTCCTCCTCCGCGAAACTAGCCGACCGTGAATAGAACCCGTATTGAATGAGTGTGAGCCCCAGCCCTGCACGCGAGCCGAATTTTCCCGCGTGAGAGGTGTGCAGTATATACGTGAGTAAAAAGCCGACGAATTGGAAGAAAAATGAGACAAAGATGTTGAGGGTGAAAACCCAAAACGAGCCAGTCGGAAGGTCCTCGACGATCATCTCGCCATCAAGGGTGTTCAGCCCCCCATTTGACGGGGCATGCACAGTGGTCTCCCAGTAAGGTGGCACCGAGTCAGCCTGGGCATCTAAGTAGGACTGCAGATATGTCGGATTTAATGATCGACGGGGATAGGGTAGCAGGCATGTTACGGCAACTCACTGGCGGCGCTTCCTTCTGGTTATCTTCGGGAACGATGTGCACATCGCCCTCCTCTGTACGGATGACCCTCGCAACCTGTGGCTTGGCCGTCACATTCGCGAAAACCCCATCATTCTCAACACCGCCTCCGTGTGTGGCCCTCGCCTCTGATGTTGCCACCCGTGTGTAATGGGTAGGTAATATCGCGCCAACGGCCCGCCTGAATATCGATGGCTGGGGTGTGGAAATACGCACAGGGGACGATGGAAGCAATCCGTTCGAATTTCCAAAGTCGTTTGGAAGCGCTGTAGCTGATGGTCTTGGTGGTGAACCCGGTGGGGGGTAGTCGTAGTCGTATTCTCGTTCAAAGTCGTAGGCGCCAGGGAGCGAATGACTTTGGACATGGTCATCGCTCCTGCTGATCAAAATTTGGTGATCCCCACCAAGTGCGCTAGCGGTCGTGTGGGTTTGCCTGGTGAGGGGTGTGGACTCTGACGAGTCCTCTTCGTTGTCGGATTCAAAGGCTTCGTCAAGCTCTGCCCGCTGGGAGTCTGATGTCGACCGTGGGTTTGGAATGGGGGCGTACCGAGCAGACATGTTTCCAACGTCTGCTAGATGGCGTTGGGGGGTCTATAAAAACCAGAATACTGTTCGAGGTTTTGGCTGGGAGAGTAGTGACAGCCAAGGCCGTGGCAACTCTCGCCCCTGACGAGTTCTAATCAGGTTCCATGCGGACCACACCCAATTTGCCAAATCAATCACGTTTCCATCATCGTGATGTTCCAAACCTCTTTCGACATTAGTTCTATAAGTATGGGTTGGTGCTATTTCCAAGAGACATCCAGCTTAGCATGCCATGGTCGCCCAGGGAGCCAGCAAGAGCCTCGGACGACGAGATATCAAATGGATGAATGATACATATCGGAATGTTGAAGCGACCATGTCAACAGGGTGGGCGTATCATCATATTCTTCAAAAGGTAAGACAGGTTCTACATACTTAAGATGCATAATATACAGATGCGTGCGCGATTGATGCTGATGTGCTTGGGTAAGTTACAATATGTGCGATAATCCAAGATTCCCCTGGAATCCCCAAATTTCAACGTCGATGTGATGAAGGAGCTGCGTTCAAACCAAGGTCGCAAGCGACATGGTATTTTTTGTAGCATCGGTGGAAAAATATGTGGACTTGAGGAATGTGTCACCAACCTGCACGCAGGGTTAATCTTTGTTCACGAAAATCCACGGGAGTTGAACGTACCAGCCATTCCGTCGCGTCGCCAACATTACCGGCAGAGATTCCGGACACGCACTCCCCCGTAGGATTATTGATGTCCACGGGGGCAAATGCCAGATCCCTGGGGTCGATGGCAAACTTCCTACCACCAAACTCCAATTCGATCTTGGCATTCGTCGTGCATGGAACACGGAAGCCGCCTTGCCCGTCCGAGGTCGCATTAGGGATGAGAGAATGGAGTTTCGCAGCGTCAGCGCGTGGGCACAGCATGAGAGTGGTTCCAGTATCGAGGATGGCTTTGCGGCCTTGGAACCCAGCGTCCACACCATCGACAGCGACGCTATCCATACTAGCCTCCCAGAATCCGGTTTTGCTGACATTATCAACGGTAACCAACGTTTTCGGGTCGAATTTCGATCCGTCCAGACCGCTGAGGCATTGTCAGATTTGTTCCATGGCAATTCGGGGAAAGTACCTACCCAAAGGTAATGACCCCGTCATTTTTATCATCAGCCAGGCGGGAGATTTTGTAGGACGTGATGGCATCTTGGACGAGCCCTTGCTTAGCTAGGGACTCGGGCGGTGTCAGGACCTTCTGGTTGGAAAGGGTCTTGGATGGAAGGTTAGTGATGGGATGGAATGTCTTGGGATCACCCTACCGATCGTGCGAGGCCCATGAGACCGTCAAACTCGGTGCCATCACCGGAAAATTCAACGGTTTCTTGTTTAGCAACACCAAATGAATGGTTTTCGAGGGACAGGCCGGCAATATTGACGGTGTCGGTTACTTTGGTGCCAGCAACAGCGCCGGTACCGTATGTGATCTGGAAGGGCTCAGTGGTGTCGACAAAGGAGCTCGAGCTGGCTGGGCCGAGGAACAGATGGTTTCCCTAACAGGAAGGCAGTGGGTTAGACGAGGGGACGTGAGTGGTGGATCTACTCACACAGCCACCACCAGCCTGAGAAGTGCAGTCCTCGGAACCCACCCAGAGATCGGCCGAACCGGAGTCCATGAGAATTCGGAATTCACGAGGAGGATTGCCGATCTCAACACTAGCAAAATAACCCACATCGTTGGCACTGGAGGAGACTGTGAGACAACATCCCACCAATGGTGGTAGTGCTTACATGATGTCGAGGCCAAGCGAATTGGCAGCACTAGGTGTGTTGGCTTGACTAATTCCACCGTTGGTCAACGCCTCGGTTTCTTTATCAGACACACCCTGGTTGCCTTGGGCAGGGGCGAGACTATAATTCTTACGGTAAGTATGATCTTTGATCGACATGCGAAAACCAACCTTACGGTATCATTTTCGACGGGCTTGCCATGGAACGCATTCGCATCACTAACGCTGATCTTCTTGGCTCCCTGCGTGTTATATCTCTTCGAGAGTGCTACAGATACAAAGGCACCCTCTGGGAGGGCAAGCACCCGTTTCTCGAGGCTGATTCGGAGCTCAGACTCCAGGGGTAACTCACGACCCGTCATGCGGGCAAATCGTTGCTGACTGCGATTGATATGTTGTTGAAGGAGCTAGATCACAATCAGACATCGCGCTTCTCTGGAGTCCGAGCCACTCACCACCAAGGGGTGGACGTCGCCACGTTGCTGAACGCGCCTAAGGGGAAGGGAAACCATGCCGGCACCACGTTTAATAGGCGCGGCTTGCGCGCCTCTGAAAAAGACGATCACGAGAACGATAACCAGGAGTTGAGAGAACATTGAAAAATGCATGACTTGGAATGAGAGTTGGGAAGAAGAGGTACGGTCAACCGTTGGAAGGGGACTGGCCCACAGAGGAAAGATAACGAGGGAGAGTGCTCAACCAGGAGCAGGTAGTGGTGGGGGGAGACTGGAGAAGCCGTGAAGAACCATGCAGGGCTCCTTGCGTTATATAGCCAGCAGACGCCAAGCGTGACGATCCACTTCATTGTGCAATGAGATAACAATGGGGGGTGCTGTCAGGCAACCGCTGATAACTGAATAAGCTCATGACAAAAGCACCCCAGATGGCTTAGATAAACCCGGCCATTGTTCTCAACGTGGGAGATTTGGAATGTCCGAGCGTGAAAGCCACAGGGCAATGCAGGGTTTGGTGAGAAGTTCCAGGACCACTAACGCTTGGAGTGTTCAACCAACCTCGTTTCGCCGCCGGTGTCGCTTGGTCGATCAGGGATCCTAAGAATGCTGGCAGGCTGGCACCGATGGAGTTTTGACTATTTTTTATATTTGGAAAGCGTGTGCTTGTACGTGTTATCTTCGGGGGGCGACCATCTCTGATGCTAAAGCATTCCTGCTGCCAGCAGTACATTGTTTGAAAGTTCTTCGTAAACGCAGTACCAACTCAGGGCCTATATCACCCAATGTTCCCGGGCCAGCTATGCCACTCAGTTGTATTCGTTTTTTCAAATTGAACGCGCTGATCGTTGATGTCAAGGATCAAATAATCATATACAACTAGTATAGTGGTTTCGTGTTTGACCCAGGAAAGAGAGATGCACACATACATTGTTGGGGAAATCTGAGGGGAAAAATGTGAACCTGTGCACATTTCCATTAGGGGAATGAATTAGGTGAGCGTTGTAGTGTTGAGGGAAACCGAAATGGGAGCACTGGGCTTAGACGTGACGTTTTTTTGCGAAAGTGGCTATTACAGTCGAGGTGGACTTGACCGTTGGTGACACTTGGGGATGGGTCGCATTCGTAAATACCGATGTCCCTGATTCAGCTTGAGATCTAGTAGTGGACGGGGTCGTATTCTCGGGGGACGCTGTCGTCCGGGAGGCCGAGGTTGTGACATTGAGGTGATTCCCAGTGAATCCTGACGTCGCTGGGGCGAACCACCACAGGGTTGTCACACCGACTGGGAATGTATATCGGGCCTGATTAGGATCAGAAACGATGGGATGGATGGCGACAAATGATCGGAACATACCTGCATCCCACGGAACTCGATGGTAGCATCGACGGGAACAGGATTCCAGGATGTCGAGGAATTATCATCCCCTTGGAGAGCGCTCAATGATCTGTCAAGGGCACCACAAATGGCTCACAATTCAGGACGACGATGGAATAGCGGAGCCAATCGCTGGACGACGTCCTGCGAGTCACGAAGGCGATCACCCGGAGTGACCAATTCAGGGATCCACCAACGGACACGCCGATCCTCTGGGCGAACGGCCCGCCTGAGTCTTTCGGGATGGTGGCCTTGGAGACTTGAGCCATGGAATAGACTGGGGTCATATTATTGGGAGCTCGGCTCCTGACAGGGGGTGCTCACATTCCTGGTTGAAGCTGTAGCTTCCGTCGCTGTTGACGGTTACCAGTGGGCGGCAACCAGATCCCCCACAATTGCTTGTGCCCGGAAGATTGGGGTTCCCAGTTCCATCGAGCGCAATGTTCCACATCAGGCCCTTCAGATTAGGATTGAGTGTTGAGAAATCGGTAGAGCAGTCTCCGTCGTACCGAGCGGGAATTGTGCTCCAGGGAGCCGATCCATCTGCAAATGTTGGATTACACTGTTCGTAAACCGGCTAACAAGGTCATGCTCACAAATTATCCATGTACCACTGCATGTGCGTTATGAACATTGCGGAAAGGTATATGGTGGGTACAGACCTTGATGTCTCCCCACCAATCACTCCCGATGGTGCCAGAACATTCAGTGAAGTAAATCTCCTAAGAAACCGTCATCGCTGTTAACCGACTAACAATATTGGATATACCTTGGCGGGAAATGCGTTGTGGAAACTGTCCTGATTCGACACCGCGCCCTCATAGCAATGGAATGCCACACCTGCGAAGGAATTCCCTGCATCTTGCATCTTGGGCCGTCACATTCAGATGAGGCTAGATTGGAAATGCCAATATCCGCACCAGGGTCACAGGATACGCCCCCGCAGTATCCCAATTATGCTGCAATGATGGGGTTACGAATGAAGTCTGTATTTTGCATAAGAAATACCTCGTAACCAACAACCTTCACACCAGAGAGTCCATTACTATTCAGAAGGCTCCGGAGGCCATTCCCGATCTGGCCCTCGATTGCTGGTGTCATCGTACATGTCGGATATGTGGGATTGCTATTCTGAGGCTCATTCTGTGGTCCACATGTGAGATCGACTCGGAACTAATTATAACTCATGTACCTGAATCGATATCGCATAGACCGGAATACCCTTGCTCCGGAAGCCCTGGACTGCTTTCAACAGGTATGTAGGATCTGATTGGCGCATCAGCACACGACGCATCGATTTTGGGATGCAGGTTCTCACATGCACTGACGTATTGCGACATAATGGAACCACCGTTCATGGTCCCACTGTCCTTCATCCACCCGGGCTGTGAATGCGATGCTGAGATGGCGCTGTGGTATCATCT
>QGOG01001858.1:0-30801 GCA_003313185.1 Collybia sp. MG36
TTCCCTCAGCTCCTGCACCCTGATCGAGATGGCTGCATCCGGAGGCCGCTGCATCACTGCTCATGCACACGAGGCGGATGTCCTGATTGGTCGCATTGGGGGAGCAGCTGATGATTTGCCAGCCCGCCGCCGGCGTGATATCAGAGATGGCGTTCGCTGACCCCCACTTGCAGGTAGGAATGACTTTCAGTGTAATTGAAATAACAGTGGAGGAAGACACCCACGATCTTGACCGTCCCGGATGAGGGTCCCGCAGATGCGGGAAGGTCTTCAGGAAGGCCGTTATGAGTGATCAAGCGAATTTGAGTGGATGAAATCTCACCGTACGAACAGACCCCTGAGGTGCATGGTATTGACCAATCATTGGTTGCGTGAGTAGCCGTAATCAAGGCGAAGAGGAAGTATGTGGGAAGGCCGAATGTCATCTTGAATGAACGAATGTGAATATTTGGGCCAGCCAATGAGGAAAAAAGAACAAATTTGAAAGAGCGGGAAGACGAAAGCCGGCTTGCGGGAGGATGTGCAGTGGCGGAGGTGCGCACCCGCCCTTATATGTTCTTCTATTCGTAGCATGGATACAGGATCTGTTAAGGCCTCGTTCAGTGACAGTGTGTGAAATCACCGCGACGCCAGAAAGCACATGGCCATCCTATTTGTTGCTGGGAAATCAAGGTACACGTCACGCCAGAACGACGTTATAACGGTACTTTTTGTAACAATCATCTCGAATCGCCCTTGGCATGTCAGGTGTGTATGTGTAGTCCAAAGCAATCATGATTGCGAATACAAGGGAGTCCTAATGAAATATGGTAGCTATCTATTGATCTCAGTAGAGGAGGATAGGCTGGGGGACGACCGTGACTTAACGATGCCACGACGCTGACTTGTGGACCGTGGTATGTTGTTGGTAAAGAAACAGCCCAACACAGCGCCCTGTTACTTTCAAGTGGGAAACTCCGTAGTATTCAAGCGTCAACCAGCGGGTTAACCTGTAGTAGGAGTGGTGGGGATGTGGAGAATCAGACCTTCATCACTGCTCCGCGCAAATTGTCATGGAATACGTAAGCCGCCGGCATGCGTGTTTAGATCAGAGGCGTCTGCCAACTCACCCACACCAACGCCCATCACTGACACGGCTTAAAGCTTGAAGCTTAAACTTGAACGGAACGCTTCCCTTCTTCCTCCTACCACTTGTTTCGAGGTCCAGGGCACCGATATGTATACCGAAAGTCCTAGCTTTTTTTGATGCTATAGCATCCTTCATCCACACCACAGAACCAGGCGCCATCTAGTTCTGAGAGTTGTGACTTGGTCAAATTAAGATTAGATTCTTAAGCAACCACCTGGTAGACATGTTTAAATAAGGTTTGAATAAGGTAAGCATATGACGGTGGGAAGTGAGGTTTGTCACTTTGAATTCTACAGTGGAGCCGATAACCCTATGAGCTGGAACCATCGTGATGATCAGGATTATGTTAATGGTGGTAGTTGGACCAGGTTAGATCATGGCTCTGAAGAGCTCAAAATCTTCCCTGAAGAGTATAACTTGGGTGCTTGGGTCGAAGAGCCCGAAGAAGCTCGCATCGGCGCCTGCCTTGATATTCAGCCCCGCCCTGATCTCGAAACACCCTCCAAAGCTGACATCAGCACTCGGGGTTGGTAGCGTTGCCTGGGAGGATGAGAGTGCCAGGGCTGATGATTTGGCGACACTCCGAATTGTAAATTCCATCGAGGTACCAATCTTTGTAGATCCCGCGGAGCTTCCCTGCCCAACAGACCCCGCAGGAGCGCTAATCGGAGACTGGGTGGAAGTAGCCTTTGATTGAACAGCGGATTCAGTGAGGGGCAGTATAGCCTCGACTGTCATCGAAGTACGGGCTGCCCGGATCTCTGCCGTCCGTCTGCTGGCCGTGACCGCGGATTAAGCTTGGGTCTCGAGACTCACCTGCATCTTTGCCGGGGCACCCGGGGCGAAGAAAACTTCCCCCTTGGAATGATCACCATTGGCGGAGACTCCGAGATTGAGGCTAGGAATGAGGTGCGCTTCGATACTTCCGATTGCCGCAACTGCAGGGTTGGCTGATAACTTCAGAGCTATACAGGAATCAAGTGAACCATCTCGGAGAGATGAATCAAATGTGTATGAGTGTCTTCAAGGCTGAATGTCCCGCCCATTTCTTACCCTTTCTTGAGAGGGAACAGTGGCGGTGGGTTGGTGGGTCGGACGGGAAAGCGCTAATCAACCCATTCAGGGAAAGCCAGGCCTGGACCACCAATGTCGAAAACTTTGATCTCTCCTGAATCTAGGGTGCCCTGTCAAGGTCGTCAACCAGGGTGAGTAGAAATCGATGAGTATCATGAACAAACTGACAGAGATATCAGCGCTCAAATTCAGCGTGCCATCAATATTTGTTGTAAGATCTGGCTCTCTGGATCAGTACGAGCTTCTGCGTTCCCTACGAGTTCCGATGTACTGGCTGTGCTACTAATATTTGAAACCTTTCGAGGAATCCGGATACGGCAACGCTGATGGCCACGATGGGAGGGCAGCTGATATTCTGGCTGAACAAGTTGAAGGATTTATCGGCGTCCAGGGGCGGTAGTGTTCTCGACATGTGAGCATTTACATAAGCGCTTCAGCTTCCTAATAACTGAGAGCGTCGTTGGTAATGTTGCCATTTAACAAACGTGGTGCATATCATCACCGAAAGCAGACTTGAACCCGCGTGCGGGGAAATGCGAACAGCCCTGCGATCCCTGAGCAAAAACCACAATACCCCCATCAGCGCCACGCACGGTGGCCGCCTGGAGGGCAAGATTCATGTCCCCGCTCCTTTGACAGCGGATCAGATGTGAAGATGGATGAGAAATTATCATCACCGGCGCACCCCGACGCACCCATGGCCCCAAAATTGGTATCAAGGGTCAGCCCGCGGACCATAGAGAGTTTGCCACCCCGAAGATAAGCCGCTTCGAAAGGGAGGGAGGAACGACTGATCAGCAGGGTCCTATCCTTCCGCCACCCTAGCGAAGGCACTCTTCCCGCCCTGCACCACGAATGAGCGGTGCTGAATGATATTCGAATGTAAGCCACTGATTCTGGCATGCGAATGATCTTCCCCTCGCCCCGATAGAGATGGTCACATTCAGAGGCCGCTGCATCACTGTTCATGAAAATGAGGCGGATGTCCTGGTTAGTCGCATTGGGGAAGCAGTTGATGGTTTTCCAGCCAGCCGCCGGTGTGATATCAGAGATGGCGTTCGATGAACCCCACTTGCAGGTAGGAACAGTTAGTGCAATCAAAATGATAGAATCCTTACCATTTTGACCGTTCCGGACGAGGATCCTGCAGATGTAGGAACAGCTACCCTGTGAATTATCAAGCGAATTCGGGTTGACCGTACAAAGAAACCCCTGAAGTACATGGTATCGACCAATCATTGGTTGCGCGAGCAGTACAAATTAAAGCGAAGCGGGGGTATGTGAGGAAGCCTGATGACATCTTGAACACTTGGACGAGCCAATAACGAATGGAAGAACGAATTCAAAAGGGTGGGAAGATGAAAGCCAGTTTGTGAATGGTTGTGTGGGGGTGGTGGTGCGCACCCGCAACACGGATACAGAATTATGTTAGGACCTCGCTCAATGGCTGTATGTGAAATAACCTCACCTAAAGGCCAGAAATTGCACACGGCAGTTGTTGCTGAGTACAGGTCCCGGCAGAGACTTGCCGTGGCGGATTTATGACAGTCATCTTCGAATCACCCTCAGCACGTCAAGTATTTTTTGTAGATCGTGATTGCGAATTGAAGCATCAAGCGCCTAGAATGTCGTAAGCAGGCAATTAAGAACGAGTGTCCGGAAATCGGGTCTCACTTTCCCGGCATTGTCTGAAATCGAGCGGTCTAAGTCGAGCAATTGAGACACCTTTCAGGGGGTAATTGTTGTATAGAATTGGTGAGGTGATGACAGTGAATAGGTTATACCTGCCTGTTTGAATCACAGCACTTTCAGAAAGCAATGAGACAAACAAATTTTTTGAAAATTGGCCGCGCGCTGCGGAAGAACCACCTGGGAAAGCCGAATAAGGCTGGACGAATCACGTGTTGAGTCACTATCCCAAGACTCATTACTTAAAATTTGGGTCAATTCCCTACAGTCAACCTTAAACTTGAGTCCTTGACTATTTTCAGGAACTTCCCAGAAACCAACCATGCAGGGGAAACAATTTTTGGCCCTTGGTATTTTCGGGTCTTATTTCACAATCATCCTGTCCCTCATCTTCCTGATCGTGTACTCCTCCCTCCTACCGCTCGTTGCAAGATCTCGAAGGCAGATATGTCCACCAAAGGTCCTAACGTTCGCTATGCTTGCTGCAGTATCATTTGCCCACACCTGGTTCTGTAAGTCCTGATGCTCCACATCAGAGTTGGGTTCTGAAGCCGCTACCAGACATGTTCAAGTACATGGCGGTGAGTGCGTGTCGTGGAAGCGGGATTCACCGTTTTGAACTCTACAGTGGAGCTTTTCCGACTACGAAGCCTCTTCGGGTATGCCAGTGCCTCGTAGCTTTGCTGCCCGCGTGTCTCTGTGGCTCGCCAACACTGCCTTATTTGAACAAGCCTGGGCCGCCGTCTGCTCCCGCCCCATGAATTGGTGGTGGAGCGAACAACTCTGCCTGTTCACAGTTGGTACTTGGACTGTACTCCTGGCTACCATGGGTAAGCACATCAGCCACGACTAGCACCCACCACCACTAATTAAACTGCCCTTTAGGCCGCCAACACCGAATCAGACATATTTGGGCCTATATGGTTCTAGGGCAGCTCGTCGCTATATCTGTTGCATCCAACCTCTTTTACCTGGCAATGATTCTTTCCCCGATCACTACCTTGCCGATACACGGTGAACTCTCTGCGCGCCCCACCCTTTGGATCAGTGTTCTCGTTTCCCTCGCAACGGTTGGGATCAGCCCATTCACTTCTGGGACCACGTTCCTCCCAAATCTGTTGATCATGCATATACTCATAGTGGTTCCACTGTGGCCCTTCAGTACACCTGCGACCCGCAGAGGCAGCGATTCCTCCCGTTTTTCGATCACGGTTAATACTTTATATGCAGTTTCATTTGTGATGTCACTCTTCATGCATTCGAGGACAATACTGGTTGCGTCCGCCAATATCCCATCAAGATCCCAATTTTTATCAGCTGCGTGGGACACCCTCTACTCCCACCCTGCTCAGTCATCAATCGGCTGGGACGTTATATGGACCACAATCTCGTTTTTCGTTTGGATTCTCCTGCGGCCTTCGGCGGGTTACATGAAATCAAGCAGATCTTTCTGCCTTCTTCTGGCCACTCCAGCCGCTTCAGTCGGCGTAACAGCTCCTTACATGCTTAGTTACTGGAGATCTGCATCATCGATGGAGGGTTTTCAGAAACCGGCGGAGGACTAAAACGTTCTTGCCGCCCCCACAACCTGAAACACATCAAGGCGGTTCATAGATATGGAGAAGCATAGTTAGGCGCGAGGACTTCCGTGACGTACTGCCACGCGAATCGGTTGGCGTCTCGTGTCCAATGAGATGTGTGTCATTTACTACTGTTGATGTCAGGTACTCTCCCCAAGCGGGCAAATATAGTAGACATCAGCGCTTAACCAACCAATCCCGGTAGACGCATTTTATTCACAGATATCAGATACTTGGTGGGCTTCCATATGCAGGACAATTGAATCGACTAAGGCACACGCCTGCGGTAATCAAGCTCCGTTTTATGAGCCGTGCGTTTCGTATTCAAGTCCGCAACGAAATGCTAAGCTGTTAGCTTTGGCACTCCTTTGGAACCTTGGCAAAGCCACACCGGATTTGTATCGGTTTGCGCTGATGCACGCAGATACATCACCCTCTCGCCGCGCGTGGAATCGAGAGAGTCCCTGAGCTTCGCCCCTGTATCAGATGAGAATGAACGATCCGAGATGGCATCCGGCTCTGATCACGAACCGCGATATTGATGATTGTGGGGGTCAGCCAACACTTGAACCCCACGGGTGTATCCGTGTAGATGTTCGTACTTATTCGATCCCATGGCACGCTCCGCCATCGGGAACGGTAAACTCTCGCTATATGATAAGGCTGTAAAGCAGCTCGTAGACCATACACACGGGCGGCGAGCGGATCATGGTGAAAAGCCAACACGACAGAGCGGCGGCAAGGAAATTGCTTGTGATTGCATCAACATGGATTAATTGAGAATTAATATTGGTCCCACGGGGCTGTGAGATGCCAACCAGTGCCAACCCCACCTGGGGGCGGCAATGTGCCGCTATTTGCCCATGTTGAGTGCTGAGGCGGAAGGCAGCAGAGCTTACTTGGGTGATCGCGAGACCAAGTGACGAGAGCCCAGAGACACCGAGTCTCGATCTCTTTCGCGAATCCAACAAGTTTTTCCAAACCAAAGCGGGGGCAAAAACAGTAGTCCGGGTCGGCCCTGATGATTTGTTTGAACTCATATATGACCCTCCATTTCATCAGCACGGCTTGATTTTTGGGTTCATCGAAATATTAGTTCAGATGTAAAAATTCTGAAGAACATCAGGTGCGAGGACAAGTGTGTGCGGTTTGTGAGGGTACCTACCCCCGCCGCATTTCCCTGAATGGGCCGGCCCATACTACATCATGGAATAGAAGGTTAGGTACCCATTTAACGTTCAAGCTATCAAGCCTGAGCAGGCGCATATGGGTAGAAACCTAAGTAGTAATTATAACGTGGAAAACCTTCGCTGACTCATGACGTACGCGTGCACTTGTGTCCCAAAAACGACTCGCCCGGGCCAACCATTCAATTGAAATTTTCAGCAAAACCACTCGTTTGGAGAGCGGCTTCCCCTCTCGTAGCCGTAGGAGTGGGGGGCGCGTGGTTAGTAGAGACTTCGTTGATTATATTGGCACCAATATGAAGAATTTGCAACAGTATCTGGCAATCATTATCTCTCTCTCTGCAGCGCCACATTGCAGCTACGCCCTGGAACATATTCATGTTTTCCTGTTTGACTTGCATCCAACACGGCCGAACGACTATGGGGGTAGTAGCCTCCCGAGCCCCATTCTTTTTTTTTTTAAAAAAAACATATACATGTATTAACCCCCGCTCAGGCGGCAGATGGGGGCTGGTAGTGACGAACTGCACATATGCGACATTATGGAGGGATGGGAATCCCATTTACTACTTACCAGCATCAAGAATCAAATATGGGGGACTCCTCATATCTCATCAATCCGGAAAAGTTGTTGGCCGGGCCCGAAAAGGCCGCCTTGATGATGGCATCCAACATTTGAGGTTTAAGCATGGGCTGGACCCAAAACTTAGTTTTCATATAAAACAGGTTTCATTGGCCATTGAAACGGCAGAGCAGGCCTCCCCGTCACCATCTCGAGGAAAATCATCGCCTCAAAATTCGTTCGACCATTTCTGACCTTTCAACATGATTCTCTCTATCGTGAGTCTGCTTCATGGTGATCTCTCGAGCGCCCCTCAGTGTCGAATAGGCGACATCCCTCGCTCTCCTCCTCCAACTCGCATCGGCCGTGCCATTCTATCAGCTGGTCCAGGATCTTCCACGAGATATCGCATACATCGCGCACGACGAGGGGCGTGGCCTCTATCACGCCTACTGGTCGGACCACTCCCTGCACGGCACCTACGTGGCAGGGAATTCCTCAGACGGCACACCATCGAAGCGGGACCAGCCCGCCTGTCCACCGATCACCCTCGGGGAGCTGAAGACGAGTATGCACCACTCCAACTCACTCGCCGATCACCATTGATTCTGTCTGCCCCAGTCGCATCCTGGAATAAGATTGAGGCCTATGCCACCAGAGCATGGGGGCCCAATCCACAGAAGATTCTGGTCAATCCATCTGAGCCTGAGGTATCTCCTGACATCCTTCCCGATCGCCAACGCTAAGTGCCCGTGCCCCACCCAGCTGGTCACCTTCCCTGCAAGAACATGTGTCTCCACCGAGCCAGTGCCTGTCCAGATGGGTATGAGATCAGGCCTCATTCATGGCCACTGCCTGATAATGGTGTAGGCAATAAGCAGTGCAACGAGAACAAGTTGAGTCTGAAGGGTGGCCTGGTGGGCACCAATGGCACCATCAGATTGATCTTCACCCAAGGATATAGCAACACGGCGTCCTGGGCTGTCACAAGTATGTTATTCGCCGCTCCGTGCGCCCGAGAGATCTGATTATCTACCTTAGAGGCCGTCAATGTCGCTGCAGGCATCAGGGTTTGGGCCGCGTTCAAGATTCCTGGTATCGCCGATGTGGGTGCAGAGGCAATGGTGAACACGGAGATCAGGAATGAGAAGACGTCGACGTATGATTTCTCCGAGGCCGCCAATGTGGGTGGGAATTGACTGACGCTCATTCCAGCCACGAGACGAGGATGGATAACCTCATGAGTCAAGAGGTATGGGTGTCAGCGGTCGCCGGCAAGAAATGCAGAGGATATGTGAGTCAGGTATGTATATATTCGGAATGTCTGATCTAATGATGACGCGAAGGTCACCACGAAATCGTGCAATGTCGACGCGAAGGCGAGGGTCAGATTCGTCGTCGAGGGCTGGGTGTGGTTCAACTATGGGACCAAGGCGAGTCGCTCCATTGTGTGCATATCTCACCTACGCCAACACATGCCTGATAGAGGAAGGATCACTTCAAGTGGGCAGTCAACATGGGTTCCGCGCTGACGCGAGATGAGCGGTCAGACTGGCTGGAGACCAGGGGGAATATGAAGGCGTCAGTGACGGCCGACTATGGGGGCATCTGTGATTGATGGTTTGATCATATGTATCTTGCACAGACCCGTGACCTACAATGCGTAATGTAGGCGGAATGGTTGTATATCCTCGCTGTAATATCATATAAATTGATTGTCTCGCCCACCAAATGATAGCTAAATGTCCACCAGAAACCGATCTTCAGCAAT
This sequence comes from Collybia sp. MG36, assembly GCA_003313185.1. Lineage (NCBI taxonomy): Eukaryota > Fungi > Basidiomycota > Agaricomycetes > Agaricales > Clitocybaceae > Collybia > Collybia sp. MG36. The sequence continues at coordinate 8,993 of QGOG01001858.1, forward strand.
GAATATCGTGAGTGCAACATTGTGTGGCGTGATTGTGGGGGCAGGCCTACAGTGACTTGAATCCCCCCGGTGCTTATCAATCCGATGGCACGCTCCGCGATCGGGAATAGTCGACCATCTGCATCAACATGGATGATGGAATAGTCGAGTCCGTGAACTGAGCTAATATTGATCCCACGGGGTTGTGAGGCACCAGTTAACCTAGTAGCGCGACCCAGGGGTGGTGATGTGTCATTATTTGCCCATGTTGGGTGTCAGGATCAGAAGGCGGCCGAGCGGCCCGAGCCTACTTGGGTGGTGATCGCGTGGCAGCTAGTGACGCTAGTGACGAGAGCCCAGAGGCACCACGCTCAAGTTCAGATATCTTTCGCGAATCCATGCAAGTTTGTCGAACGAAAGCCGCGGGGGCAAAAACCATAGCCAGGGTCGCCGACGCTGTGACCCTCCAGTTCATCAGCGTGCAAAAAGAGCCCGACTTTTGACTTCGTCGAAACGTTGGTTCGTTCGTAAAAGTTTCGAATGACATCTGATGCATATGCGAGTGACGAGCGCGTTGCGAGAGTATTAGATGCTCATTCTCCTTTTAATGTTCAACTTGAAGCAGCAGGGAACCGCCGGCCTCGGGATGCGGAGGCTGGGCAGGAGGTCGACGTTCCTCGCTCAATCCTTCATGTGCACATACGACTCCCGCGGAATCTCAGTTGATCCCAAACTTGAACGACTCTCTGTAGTGGCTAGCCTGACTATGTATACCCAATTCAAAATTCTGCAAAACCGAAACCGCAATCGAAAAAAAGTGGCACTTTGTTTTGGAGGGTAGTTTCATGTTGCCACCGACTGGCAGTGTCTCGCGAATCGCCATGCACTGATTGGCGCCAAGATGAAAAGTTTGAAACATTTCTGGCAATCATTCTCGCTAGCGCGTATGCAGACGCGTGCGTGCAAAACTGCAGCTACGTACCGGAACATGCACATGTTTCCTTGCTTGATTTACATCCAACACAGTTGATGAGAATAGCCTCGCGAGTATCACTTCCCTATTCATCACTTACCAGCTTGATCAAATGTGGAGATTCCCCATATTTGATTGATCCTGGAAAATAGTGGATGGGTGGCCCAGCCCGAAAGGGTCGTTGTGATGGTAGCCCCGATGTTTGAGGTTCAAGCAATGAAAATGAAGTTCTAGATAGAGTCCACTGGGCTCGATTCAGAAATCAATTTCTATATAGAGCGCGCTTCATTGGCCATCGAAACCACAGAGCAGGCCTCCCCCGACAAAATCCATCGCTTCAAACTTCGTTCAACTATCTCTGACATTCCAACATGATTTTCTCCATCGTGAGTCCGTTTCATGATAATCTCTCGAGCGCCCCTCAGTGTCGAATAGGTGACATCCCTCGCTCTCCTCCTCCAACTCGCATCGGCCATGCCATTCTATCAGCTGGTCCAGGATCTTCCACGAGATATCGCATACATCGCGCACGATGAGGGGCGTGGCCTCTATCACGCCTACTGGTCGGACCACTCCCTGCACGGCACCTACGTGGCAGGGAATTCCTCAGACGGCACACCATCGAAGCGGGCTGAGCCCGCCTGTCCACCGATCACCCTCGGGGAGCTGAAGACGAGTATGCACCACTCCAACTCACTCGCAGATCACCACTGATTCTGTCTGCTCCAGTCGCATCCTGGAATAAGATTGAGGCCTACGCCACCAGAGCATGGGGGCCCAATCCACAGAAGATTCTGGTCAATCCATCTGAGCCTGAGGTATCTCCTGACATCTCTCCTTGATCTTCAGCGCCGAACGACCCACCCAGCTGGTCACCTTCCCTGCAAGAACGTGCGTCTCCACCGAACCGGTGCCTGTCGAGATGGGTATGGGATCGGGCCTCATTCATGGCCACTGCCTGATGATTGTGTAGGCAATAAGCGGTGCAACGAGAACAAGTTGAACCTGAAGGGTGGCCTTGTGGGCACCGGTGGCACCCTCAGATTGATCTTCACGCAGGGATATAGCAACACGGCGTCCTGGGCCGTCACAAGTATGTCATTCACCACCGCGAGTGCCAGAGAGATCTGATTACCCACCCCAGGGGCCGTCAATGTCGTCGCAGGCGTCAAGATTTGGGCCGCATTCAAGATCCCTGAGATCGCCGATATGGGTGTGGAGGCGATGGTGAACACGGAGATCAGGAATGAGAAGACCTCGACGTATGATTTCTCCGAGACTGCCAGCTTGAGCCGGAATCGACTGACGCTCGTTCCAGCCACGAGACGAGGATGGATAACCTCATGAGTCAGGAGGTATGGGTTTCGGCGATCGCTGGGAAGAAATGCAGAGGATATGTGAGTCAGGTATACATTTATTTGAACAGTCTGATTTGATCGACGACCGAAAGGTTACCACCAAATCGTGCAATGTCGACGCGAAGGCGAGGGTCAGATTCGTCGTCGAGGGCTGGGTGTGGTTCAACTATGGGACCAAGGCAAGCCACTCCATTGTGTACATCTCTCACCTATGCCAACATACGCCTGACAGAGGAAGGATCACTTCAAGTGGGCAGTCAACATGGGTTCCGCGCTGACGCGAGATGAGCGGTCAGACTGGCTGGAGACCAGGGGGAATATGAAGGCGTCAGTGACGGCCGACTATGGGGGCATCTGTGATTGATGGTTTGATCATATGTATCTTGCACAGACCCATGACCTACAATGCGTAATGTAGGCGGAATGGTTGTATATCCTCGCTGTAATACATACCATATAGATTCATTGCCTCGCCCACCAGGGACAATCAGATGACCCACCAGCCCGACCGATCTTCAGCAAATATCGGTTAGGGTGGGCCACCGCTCTGCATAGTGGGAACGAGCCTTCAATTTATTCCCAGTTCTTATACCATTCTTATTCCTATTGACCCCTACATTTCTATCATTGCGACTAGTTGAGTACACGTATACGCAGACACGAAAAGTACACACCGCACCCGTGCTCACAAACACCAGGCCTGTCACAGGTTGAACACCACGGTCTCCCTCACATGTCCCCGGGTCCCCGAATGAGTACATGTATGTGGAAGTGAGTAATGAGGGCACCACCTGCAAGGTCATCGCCGTCGTCATTACCATTCGCGATGCGATGTTGCAGGGGGCCACCCCCATCACACGGCCTTCCCGTCGAGTGGGGAGACTCGATGGATTGACCTCGCCTACCATTGTCGTTTGTCGTTGGTGCCAGTGTGTCAGTCACCGTTCATGTGTCGCTCAATGTGTTGTTGATGGCCATCGTTTGATACATCGTTCGGATTGAAGACGTATGTCATCCATGGCATGGTCCACATCCATTGTTCACAACCCGTCCGTCCTTTGCGATTCACTGCTGTTTTCGTGTCATTCATGTCATTTTCGTGGCTTCAGCATTGATAGGTTTGAGCACGGGCATACTGTGGGTACAAAAAGCCTACACCGCACCCAGGTACACATCGTACCCCTACATATACACGGCGCGCACAGATACCACACAGTGGTATTCATACCGCGGGGCACCGTACGGTATCACTCAACAACGGCCCCCTGCCATAAATAATAACTCGCAGACGTGCCACACACGCCAATTGGTGTGGTAGCTACGTGTTGCGAGGTGTGAGGTGGCGCGAGGGCGAGTGGCGATGGCTGTTGGGACGTCGTGCCAACAACAGATGCACTTGTGAACCCGATGGTGTAGGCAAGAGTGGGCGTGCGTGCGAGGGAGGAGGTGTGGATGGTGGTGGTGCAGCATGTGAGTGATACCAAGTGTGCAAGCGAGGGGAGTAGGGGGGTGAGCAAGGATGTGCGAGCAGGGACAGATAGGCCTTGCGGGGGTGTGGTAGTGGGGCAGGATGGCGTGGCAGACGCCATGAGATACCGCCTCCGACTCTCTCTTGCAAGAGAAAGAGGTGGCTGGCTGTTCAGGCTATCAGTCTCGGGAGCCGGCACTATCCACTATGACACTCACCATTTGTTGTCTGTATTACGAGGATGGATTCAAAAAAAAATAGAGTGATTACCTTAAAGACCTATCACGCCCAAAAGCAAGAGAACCTATATTTTGTATCCGGTGCGTAAGTATTTGAGGCGAGGCAGAACGTTGATGTCGAAGGTTCGAAGGCACGGTTGGCTTGATTAGTGTCGTAGCTTGTAGTGGTGTGTTGATACCGGCTATAAGCTGACCCGAATCCCGACTTTTCAAAGGTTATGCTCTTTGCATCCTTTCGTTCTGCTCGACGCAAAAGGGAATTAATTCATGAGAATGTGTTCTACGAGGTTCATGGTGAGAAGCGAGAAAGGGTGAGTGAGGCCTTGGAAAGGCTCCGACTAGCCTGCCTGGTGAAGAGAACCTAGCACGGGCCTGGGGCGGCGACGGACGGGTGGGTTCCGTCCGGCGAGGTGCCACTGGCGGCTCGTAGCTGAAGGTTGCATCAACGCCAGATGTCCAATGCGGGTGTTGATCCTGGGAAGGGCGGGTAGGTGATTTTTAAAGGGCCTCGAGGCAGCGGCGTGGTTCAACTTTGCTTTGGTGGTTGCGGTGAGGAAGAAAAGAGAAAACGAAAACGCCGCAACCACGTGCCAGCGCGAAGACGTTAATCCCTCGCACTCTTGATACACACACAACCGGATTTTGGCTGAGGGGACAAATAAAAGGGCGACTCCTACGTAAACTATGGACTCGTAACTTGAACCCCCCCGCAGGCGCACTGGTGAGGATGCCTGTGCTTATTCAATCCGATGGCGTGGCACGCTCCGCGATTGGGAATGGTCAACCCTCGATGCATGATAAGGCTGTAGAACGTCGGAGATCAGTGCCACAGACCACATACACAGATCCGAGATAACAGGTGATCACGGTGCAATTGGTGGATGGTTCGGGTTCAGAACACATGACACTGACTCACGGCAGAACGGCGGCGGGGAAAAATCATGTTCATGATCGCATTTGATGGAATAATCGAATACGTAAACTGGTATTGGTCCCATGGGGTTGTGAGGTACTATCCCCATGCCTCACCTTGGCGCGACCCAGGAGTGGTGATGTGTCGTCATCTGCCCATGGGTGTTGAGACAGAAGGCAGCCGAGCCTACTTGGGCAGTGATCGCAAGACTACTGTCAGACAAGTGACGAGCGCCCAGAAGCACCAAGCTCAAGTTCCGATATCTTTCGCGAATCCATGCAAGTTTTACCGAACAAAAGCCACGAAGGTGAAAACCATAGCCCAGGGTCGCCGGCACTGACGGTTTGTTTGAACTCATGACCCTCCGGACTTCAGTTCATCGGCGTGCAAGAAATGGCTTGATTTTTGGGTTCGGCCACAGTGATCCCCTTCGCGATCAAAAAAGCCAGGGACGGTTCGCCGTCACCACCTCCTTCCCTCGCGAACGGAGAAGCCGCTTCCCCGAACGGGTGATACGCTAACGATCTCAATGGGTAAAGGTTAACAGTATGTGTTTCAAAGTCATAGGTTGATCGTTCATATTAACTAACGATGATCCCGCGCAACAACGCTCAAGCCGTTGGTTTGTTCGTAAAAGGTTCGAATGACATCAGATGCGAGTGACGAGCGCGCTTTGCGAGAGTATTAGATACCCATTTTCCATTTAACCTTCAAGCATCAGGGATAGGACCGCCGGCTTCGGATGTGGAGGGTCCGCGGGTCGATGCCGTTTCATGTTGCCACTGACTGGCAGTATCGCCATGCGGCGATTAGCACTAAGACGAGAAGTTTGAAACATTTCTGGCAATCATTCTCCGCCAGCGCGTATGCATGCGCGTGCAAACCTGGCTATGTATGTAGTACTGACACATGTCCATGCTTCCCTGTTTGATTTACATTCAACACCGCTGATGAGAATAGCCTCGCGAGTCTTCCCTATTCATCGCTTACCAGCGTCGATCAAACGCGGGGATTCCGCATATTTGATTAATCCTAGAAAAGAGTGGATGGGTGGCCTGGCCCGAAAAGGCCGTTGTGGTAGCCCCGATGTTTGAGGTTTAAGAAATGAAAATTAAGTTCGAGATAGAGTCCACTGGGCTCAATTCAGAAATGAATTCCTATATAGAGCGCGCTTCATGGGCCATCGAAACAGCAGAGCAGGCCTCCCCGCCACCATCTCGAGAAAAATCATCACTTCAAACCTCCCCCGACCTTCTCTGACCTTCCAACATGATTCTCTCCATCATCGTGAGCCTGTTTCATGATAATCTCTTGAGCGCCCCTCAGCGTCGAATAGGTGACATCCCTCGCTCTGCTCCTCCAACTCGCATCGGCCGTGCCATTCTATCGGCTGGTCCAGAATCTTCCACGAGATATCGCATACATCGCGCACGACGAGGGACGTGGGGTCTATCACGCCTATCGGTCGGACCACTCCCTGCACGGCACCTACGTGGCAGGGAATTCTTCAGACGACACGCCATCGAAGCGGGCTGAGCCCGCCTGTCCACCGATCACCCTCGGGGAGCTGAAGACGAGTATGCTCCACTCCAGCGTATTTCTTGAACTCTAATCATCATTGATTCTCCAGTTGCATCCTGGAATAAGATTGAGGCCTACGCCACCAGAGCATGGGGGCCCAACCCACAGAAGATTCTGGTCAATCCATCTGAGCCTGAGGTACCTGACATCTCTCCCGATCGCCAACGCTGAGTGCCTCACCCAGCTGGTCACCTTCCCTGCAAGAACATGTGTCTCCACCGAACCGGTGCCTGTCCAGATGGGTATGAGATCAAGCCTCATTCATGACCACTGTCTGATGATTGTGTAGGCAATAAGCAGTGCAACGAGAACAAGTTGAATCTGAAGGGTGGCCTTGTGGGCACCAATGGCACTCTCAGATTGATCTTCACGCAGGGATATAGCAACACAGCGTCCTGGGCCGTCACAAGTATGTCGTTCACCACCGCGAGTGCCAGGGAGACCTGATTGTCCACCCCAGGGGCTGTCAATATCGTCGCAGGCGTCAAGATTTGGGCCGCATTCAAGATCCCTGGTATCGCCGACGTAGGTGCAGAGGCGATGGTGAATACAGAGATCAGGAATGAGAAGACGTCGACGTATGATCTCTCCGAGGCTGCCAGCTTGAGCCGGAATCGACTGACGCTCGTTCCAGCCACGAGACGAGGATGGATAATCTCATGACCCAGGAGGTCTGGGTATCAGCGATCGCTGGGAAGAAATGCAGAGGATATGTGAGTCGAGTGTATATATATTCGGAATGCCCGGTCTAATGATGATGCGAAGGTCACCACGAAATCGTGCAATGTCGACGCGAAGGCGAGGGTCCGATTCGTCGTCGAGGGCTGGGTGTGGTTCAACTATGAAACCAAGGTAAGCCACTCCATTATGTACACCTCTCGCCTACACCGACACATGCCTGACAGAGGAAGGATCACTTCAAGTGGGCAGTCAACATGGATTCGGCGCTGACGCGAGATGAGCGGTCAGACTGGCTGGAGACCAGGGGGAATATGAAGGCGTCAGTGACGGCCGACTATGGGGGCATCTGTGATTGATGGTTTGATCATATGTATCTTGCACAGACCCATGACCTACAATGCGTAATGTAGGCTGAATGGTTGTATATCCTTGCTGTAATACTATGTAGATTGATCGTCTCGCCCACCGGGGACAGCCAGATGACTCACCAGCCCGACCGATCTCCAGCAACAAATACCGTCGGTTAGTGCAACATTAGGGTGGCGTCGACGATTCATTGCACCTTGAGCTGGAGCCTAAAATATGGGCGGTGAGCTGGGGGGAACCTCCACGAGATACCGTCCTCTGAAACGCAATCCGCTTCCCAGGGGGATCGCACGCCTAAGAATTCGATAGGATCACAATGCCCGATCAAAACGAATACGGGATGCAAGCGCTGAGCGCTAAGCCACCAACATTTCGGGCTTATGAGCATCTTGCGCAATTCAAGTCATTGGACCCCATGCAATTGGGGCAGTTGCAATAGCACTTTGCATCCGCTCATTCAAAAACCCACTGATAACCCTTAGTTATTTTATTTTGTGCCCCAGGTGTATGGGAACGGGGTGTTAGCTCGATCTGTGAAAGCACACAAGTTCATCCCGTACAAAGAAACTCGGCATTAACGGGCAACAACTTCTGCACGACCTATGTCGATATCAGGACAGGTCTCAGCACCCACGCTTGTTTCAAATTGATTCTGCAGCGGAGATATATAGCACTGCACATGTAAAATGAGCTGGGTATCGCCATAAGCAGGGAAGCCGTACCATTATTCCCTCGAATAAAAGCATCCCCATACCGGTTTGTCACCCTTCCGTCCACATGCTCCTCCGTCTGCTCAAGTGCAATGTTCATATATCCATCCAGACATGATAAGAGGCCTTCATATCACCCGAGACATGAGTGATAAGAAGAGGCGCCACGTATCAATCACACCTCGGTAGTCCACGCCTGATGTTAATCGCACGATAACGCGTTTTCCAACGACGCCTTTCAAGAAATCAGTTGGCGATCCTGTGTGCGTACTCGGGGGCTGTGGGGGTGGGGAATGATCCTCGGGGGGAGGTGGCGGCGGCGGAGAATCGTCCATGGCGACTGGTTGAAACCACGATTCCAGTTTCTGGCCGGGAAAGATTATCCAGTGTTTGACCGTATTATCTATGGAAGGTGAAGGAATTTCCACGTGGGCGGTCAAACATCAGCAAGAAAGTTCGAACTTCGCATGCCACTGCACTGGCAGCGAAGCCCCCTTCATTCTAATTCCTCCGTTGGCAGATTATGATTGACAGATTCATCATGCATCTCGATATCAGCCTATTGTAAGCACAAGCATGGTGTCTACACTCAGGGGGTTAGAGATCCAAGACTTTTTGCTTACCCAGATGGAAATTAAAGATGCCCAACTTGAAGGTCAAGCTAGCGATGAGGCGCCAAGGACTTTAGAAAGCGCGCTCAGGTTGTGGATTGGAAACCAATATATAAATTGAATATTGAGTATTTACTTATATGCTCTCTGAATAATGTTATATATACCCCGGCGAAAGTGGAACCGCAATAATGGTGCGGAATAATATGCTATGCTGCATGTACGAACGACGAATCTAGGAATATTAAGGATGAGAAGGTACTAGGCAGACGCAAGCTCAAATTAATCATGTCCTTAGATGTAGCAGGAGAAGCGTGGGGACTTGGGCTGCGAGCCAACACAGTGCCAGCAGTCCAAAAGGTGGTTAGGGTCGCTAGTAGAGGGTAAGTTCAAGGGTCACAAGAGGGAGGCGATGTACACACTATTCCTGCTTAATCTTCAAAAGCCGGGCATAGTTTGATGATCCCCAGAAGGAGTCTGAGAAGGTTGTCAGCACCTTGGATTTCGCGGCACAAGCGAGGGGGACGCACTCTCATGATCTGGCTCATGAATATCGGCTTCATTCTGGTATGCTCCGGATCCAGGGGTGATTTTGCGGATCATGTCGGCAGCCGCACCAGCTTTTGAGTAGGCCGCTTGCCTTTCCGCGAGTGTTGCGTTGTAAGCCCAAGTGTTGATGTAGATGATCTGACTGTGTGTAAGACACGATATGATAAATAGATAGATCGACGGGCATACCTGGTACAACGAATTCGTCCAGGCAGGTGTTGTACTAGCCCCCTTGTTTGCATTCTTGAGGATGTAGGGAGTGGTGATGTGGATCTGGGTGAAGAAGGAGAGTTTACTGGATTCCAGCATGGCGTTCGTCAGCTCTGCACGGCCCGCGGCGGTAACATGATTCTTTTGGGGAATCATGCGGGAAGTAATGGCTGTCGGGAGACCAATAGACTACATGGAATGTTAGATCTCGCACGACAAGGGTTGATGCTCTTGGCTCACATCCTGGAGGCCGGCGGTTCCCTGGACGTACATCTGGAACCATGTGTTGTAGGACTCAATCTCCGTTACGTTGGAAATGCGGCCCATTTTTGCCGTAACATCGATGAGAGATTGCATGGTCTTCTGGCCCTCAGCTTGAGTTGACTTGACCGAGAGCAGAATAATGTTTCCGATCGATGGCTGAGAGGCAGTCAGTGACGCGTTGTGTAAAATCCGGGTTACTCACAGTGAAGTAACCTCCCCAACCGCCGTTGACGATGCTGGTAGCGTTGTCCACGAAAACTTTCATCACAGCTGCGTAGTTCGCGTCGGTAGGGTCCCAGTTGATATTCGCACTAAGGTAAAGTTATAAGGTCCCGGGTGGGTCAAAATATGACGGACACTCACACTCGGAGGGGCACGCGGCGAGCAGCACGGAAAGTGACTTCAAAGACAACACCGAATGTTCCTCCACCTCCACCACGGAGAGCGAACCAGAGATCTGGGTTTTGGCAAGCATTCACGGTACGGTACACTCCATCGGGGGTCACGATCCTGTATTGAAGCTTAAAAGTCGTGTTAGCAAGGCAAGACACTGGGGGATAGAGCTACTTACGACTTGGTCAACACCCATCCCGAGCGTTCCGCTCAGGGGAGAGTGGCCGCCGCCCTGAACCCAGCCTCCGGCCGCACCAACAGACTCATCGGAGCCACCAGCGACCATCAAGCCGTTGTCATCGGCGAACTGATAGATTTCGCCCCACTGGTTCCCGGCCTGGAAAAATCAATGGATCAATTGCCAAGACAAGCTGGGAAGCTATGGCCACGTACCGCAAAAGTAATGGCATCAGGGGTGGGTGTCTTGGGAGAGCATTTGTCGGCGACGAAATTGACATTGTGGGTAAGCTTCTTCAGGTTGTGAGTCTATAGTGACATGTCATTAGTAAGCAGCGAGGAGTTAGATTGGGGATACGTACCCAGAGTGCGAATGAATTGGGAGCCGAGCTACGCCCTGGGAGATCGTGCTGGGATCAAAGTGAGATTGGAGCAGATAGGCAGCTAGATTAGCTCCTACCCCTGTGTTCTTGATGACGAGGGGAACACCCGTCTTCTTCGTGAATTTGAATGCGGCAGCTGCATCATCCGGTTTCGCGACATCGATCTGAGTTGGCCTTAATATACGCTCCAAACAAGAGCCGATGAAAACTCACGTAGTAGTTGGGAACGCTCCCCTGCATGCATTTTGCGGGCGGGCTGAACGCTGACGAGTCGGTGGGGTTTTGCCAGTTCAATTCACATTCATCTCCGCTTGCCATGCAAGACTCCCATTGAGTCTGAAATACAAAACACGTGAGGACTTGGGCGCGGATCATTTGGATATCTATACGCACCCCCATATATGTTCCGAAGACCTGGGAACGGTTCACTATGAATAGCATCCGTTAAACACAATCCCATATTATTGGAAAAAAAATGAAATTTCATACTGTGGCTGTTCATCGTGTTTTGCTCGACGAATTCACATTGGGCCGTGTTGGGGCGGATGGCTTTCCCGTTGAAACTGGTGAAGCAGGCTTGCGACCATGGCACACCAATTGCCAATCGACCGTCCACAGTCTTGTTCAAAGCGTCCCAATCGTTTTGAGTGGCAGTTGGTTGAGTCCTAGGAACTAGGGAGTGAACTGCGGGGGTCGAGATTGCTAGGGAAAGACCTAGAGCGAGAAGCTGGTTTGTGCGAGGCATTGTGAGTTGGCTGGGCACTGAGGATTGGAAAAGAAATGCCCGTGCCTTTATATCCTCCACAATGAATATCGCATAGGCTGTCCTCCATGAGCGGGTGGGACTGACAATCCCATAACGTACGAGTTACCTCCGGGGTTTGACGATCCATCTACCCCGGGATTAGTGATGCACCACAAAACTAGAGAAATCGGGCGGCTGAAAAATCTGGTTTCACGTCAACGAACTCGACTTGACAGCATAGCCCGGAGTTCTCAGGTCCCTAGAGGCTGGATATTCAGAACCGACAATGATTGTTCCAGGGGTCAGGGAGTGAGAAGAAATGAAATGCAATACCCACATGTACATCCTAGCTGTGAATTGTCCAATTTTCTTCGGGTATAGATCTAGGATAAAATATCATTGAAGTAGAAGGCCCATGTCTCCTCCGACCTTTCGGGGCTATCTTCCAGGCGGAACGGAGCGAGTCGAATCGGTGGCTTCATAAGGATCGGGGGCTATTTTGGGACTATGGAATAGAAACACAGATCTCTGACGACAATGTCTTTCCCATTATCGCGTCGCAACTGCGTAACATTAACCCCAAAAGTACCTGACCCCCGTTGTGGGTGGCGTGGGAAAACGTTTATCCGAGTATGGAGACGGAGTTAATGCTACTGGAATGCGCGGTTCTGATAAGACACACTGCAATGGGTTTGAATAGTGCTTACCGACCTGAAACTCTGACAGTTCGTTGACAAGACCGAATTATTCGACATTTGGCCATGTGAGACATCCCGACGATCGGGCCAACCTCGCAAATTTCCCGACAGGCACACGAACCGGTTATCGATTCCCGCCTCCCTTTTTTGTGCCCCATATGGCCCGACAGAAGCGGACTTACGACGGCACCTCCCCGATGGATGTTGAAATACGCTCGTTGGGAACGCTGCCTTACTAACCTGGCTATTAATGCATGTTGCTTCTGATATGGCGATAAGCACGACCCAATCTTTGGGTACATGTATCCTCGACTAAAAAAAAGTTGATGGACCCACCGTTTGGGCTTGTTCAAGAGAAATTTGCCAGTCTCGCGCAGCACATCTATGACCGAGTATACCCCCCGAGGAGTGATTTAGCAGCTTGGATGTTCTTCATCATTGCAACAAAACAAATTTCAAGTTGAATCGCCCTTGAGCCCCCGCTTAACTCCCCCGCAAGTCGGAGCGTTCAACAGCCGCGTGCGAGATTCCCGAACGTCTTGTCAAAACTTCCGAGTGTTTGGTCCTGAAAATGGTTGACCATGGGCACTAAGTTGTCGAGTTCCAGGTCAGAGTCTGGACAGGTGCGCGTGAATGATGGGTCAACAAACAAGGCCAACGTGGTCACCATGATCAGGATTCAGATCCACCTTGAACCCAAACTTCAGAGTGGGTGTGCTCAAACTCGCCAAGCACTCGATATCAATACCACAATCCACACTGGTAATTTGCTCAGCTGCTGAGCGAACATACTGTCATACGACATCAATCGTTCAACTTCCCAATTCGAGTGCAATGTCATCGGAACCCATTGAAATAAGCCAAATCTAGGTCAAGATCTCCCCTGACCACGCCCGAGGACGAACTCCCATCAATCAACAAGTAGCACGGTTGTCTCGAGTTGGGTGGTATCCCTTGCCAAGTTCCCAGCACCCAATTCAATCTCAGGCGCGCTAGTCCGGCGACGGGTTGTGTCTGAGTGGACCCTTCTGAATTGTTACCATTGATGGGGCGCCCACAGCAATGTCTGTCATCAAATGACTGTATCTCACTGCCTTCAATCAGGCGCCACCCCCACCACATTATAATGGCATCTATGGCATGCGGCCCCGCTGGTCGAGACTGCAGTAAGCATCGCTCATTCGAAGTTGATTTCTCAGGTTTCGGTTCTGGCATTTCACCACCCCAAAATATGACCTAGGATCACTCATCCTTTCTCACACTCAAGCGGTGCGACAGGACCCCCGAGCTGGTGGTGCATAGCTGTCAAGATCCTAGGACGGACACCAAAAGGATCGCCTAACTGTTTGTCGTCAGCTGTGCTCCCAGATACCTCGTACCAGTTTCCGCATTTCGACTACCTACATGACCAATCAGCTACAGCACTTTGGTCACCAGGAACTATCATGCGAACTGGATACCAGGTCTTAAAGTAGGACACCGACTCATCACATTGTCTGTGATCTCGTAATGGCCTTTTGTCTCGGTGTCGGCGGCCAACTGTGCGCGATTCTTGATTTGTGAGCTCTCCATTTTAGCCGTCCCAAGCGAGGTCTGACCGATCATCTACTAACGCCGGACACTGACAGCGCGTGTGTGTCCACAGAGGTGGGTTTTCCTAGAGGCACACATTGACTGACAGAAATATTGATACGATGTCATGCGAGCTGCCACCTGCGATAAGCCAATGCGTATTACTCGAGGTCCCGGGTAAGCGAGTATCAAGCATCGATGATCATATCTTGGTGATAACATGAATAATTCGCCAATGCTCTTAGATCCGGGCGAACTCTCAAGACGGATTTTAGGCTCGGACCATTGAACCTCACACAAACCCAGCGCGCACCATGCGATTCGCTTGTGGAATCTGACATAGTTGGGCACTGTGCGAGAAATTCTTTGGACAAGGGACACACCCGCATGGTTATCCCAAGATTTTCACCTTCGTGGTAAAAACTCAAGATCAGGGGCGAACAACGAGGGCCGCATTCGCATTTCGCCAACTTCACTATTCCACGCATTGCAAGACCAGGCCGTGGCGATAGTGACCCCCCGCGGACATTGCAGAGATTTCCGGCCCGTTCAAATCCCTCCACCACTACTTAAGGGAACTCACTCTTCACATAAATGGCTTTTTTGACCCACAGCAGCTTTACGCCCACGATAGCTGTCCTAGTTGACTTGTGCAGGCTTCGTGATGAACGTTGACAATTTTGAAGGCCACTTGTGCCTGATTTTTGGGCATAAAAATCGTGATTGTGGATGTCTTGACCCACATTCGCTCGTCAACCCCCGAGCGACTGGTGAACGATGAAGATTTCTGCCCTCAGTATTATTGCAGCGCTCATGCTCCCCTTCTCGGCTTCGGGCCTTGCCGTTGGGTCAAGCGAGGTCCTTCATCGCGACCTGCAGGTATGTAGCCTCTCCATAATGAGCTTCCGCAGACGCTAAACAACAACCAGAAACGAACGTGTGCAGACCCGACATTATCGACCATCCTTTACATGGATCATAATCCAGACAAGAACGACCGCTTTTACACAGATGACTTCGACACGTTCTTCCTCTTCTTCCGCCACTTTGGGTATTTTGACACCGATTTTACCGCCATGGTTTTCCCAACCCAACAGCCGGGCACCGTTGCCCTTTGGGAGGTCTTGAAGCCGACCACGGCGCCACGATTTTACACCGCGTCGGTGGATGAGAAGGATGACGCGCTCGCAAACCAAGGCTACGAGTTCGCCGATATCGTTGCGTGGATCTACGATACACCCGACCCCGCCTGCGCGACGATCCCGTTTTTCCACTTGTTGAATAATGCGACGGGAGATCACTATTACACTGCTTCAGAAGCAAACAAGGAGAGCTATGTGAGTGACAGAGGGTACACATTCGTAGGAACCACGGGGTATGTGCTTCAGTATACTCCGTAGACAACGGGCCTCCGGGAGTGCTTGACGTGATTAGTTAATGTGTGGATGTATTCGTGATTGGATGTTTTGGGGAGAATGTAGTAAGCGAGTGATGATCTGCCATGTCAACCGTTACCCATTAAGCTTTTAAGCCTACGGTGGCGTGTTGCCGCCGAGGCTATGACCGAGGTAAACTGCCAGTTTGTTTGGCAGCAGCGGGGGTCTATGTTTCGAGCAACCGTTGACGGTGGCGCTACCACGAACATACTTCAATCAGTTTTTAACTGGCGGATAATTGTGCCCAAGTCGTGGGGTCTCGAGCGTGGGCGCTTGAGCTCGCACCGTCTGAGACCCGTGCCACAAGAGATCATACCACCGCCCCGGACCCAGGTTGAACCCACAGCAATGCTAAATTAGAATACTTGAAATATTCAAGTGAGGAGGGATTGGAGTATACGGTTATAGATTACGATGGCGACGTGACATCATTACAATACATGTAAGCAAGGTAGCTTGGTATTTTCGTTAGATATGTTCATTTATACACTGCGAATTTTCAACACAAAGTACAGGCTGCAGGGGTATGTCAGCGGTGTCCAAACCATTCAGTATAACAGGACACTTACGCGATCCGATAGAGAATGTTGATCGAGACAAGGATAACAGCCCACTTGCCGTAAGATATGTCTCCGATGTCCAAGTAGCTCAGAATATCCGCCCCAGACACTGTGCACGTATCAGGCGTTGATGATGGATACGCGCACGCACAGGCACCATTGACAATTGTGTTGCATTTGAATGTTAGCCCCCTGAAATCTGACTGAAACGGTGGAATGTCAGGAGGCAAGACACACATCAGTCGGACGCTGACTGACGTTCGTAAGGAGCTCAAAGGCGTATTTCTGGTAGTCCATGTAGTGGAATGAATAGAACCAAAAGCGGGGGAGGGACCGTGCTTTGATGCTGAGAACAACTGTATGAGATGAAACATCACCATGCAAAACCGAGTCTACTTACAAGTATCCACCAACGCTCATCCAGAATCCATTCATACTATACCAAACAACTCAGAGAATGCCCTGATAGGACGGAAAGCCGAACTTACAAAGCACTGATCGCGAGGGCGGCGACGAAGATCGGGAGGAGGGATGAGATCACCAATACTTGACTCTCAGCAGTCAATATGGCGAGGAAAAGGAACGCGAGGAATCGGAAGAAAGCCTCTCCGCCTGTGTGGAGACCCTGTACACCTTGTTAGCATTTCTGACTAGACACCCATGGAAGCACGTACGATGGCCCAGTAGCAGATGAGAGTGAATAGTACGGTACATATGAACAGAAAGGGGATGTTAACAAGCGTGTTTGACAGGACGAATGGAAGCGTCGAGTATAGGCCATTCTTGCTTTCCCTGTAGAAGACGGAACGTTCTTCAAGAACTAGCGTGGGTTCGTTGATGAAGATTATAGAAATCAATGGCGCGATCACTCACAACTGGGAATACCAGCGACAGACATCTACCGTCATCATTCAATACAAAAGTGCATCACAACGGATTTTACACTCACAAAGGCGAGGAATGCCACGCTAAAGAAATGAACCGAGAGACGATCATTGATGGTCGAATCTGCATCTCCGAGACGAATCCAAATGGTTCTATTTTAATTGCGTCAATATAATACACGGGTGTTTGGCCCCACACATACGCGAGCATCAGCCCCATCCCTGTCAAGCAAACAATTAAATGTCGTAAATCCGAGATGTGGGATGCGAATACACACCTGCGTACATTCCGAGCCGCACACCATACGCCAAGAGATTCCTTGAATAATTGAGAGCACTCCGCTCCGATAATACCCACGTGTTCCACAGGAGCGTGGATGCAGCCCCCGCGCGCCCGTGCTCTATCCCAGCGCTCGGCTCAACCACCACCACCCCATTCGTGCTGCTAGTACCTGAAGCGCGTGATTTTGATGATATTGAAAGGTAGAAGCTTCTCATTTCATCAATCGAAGAATAGCCTTCTTTCGCGTCCGAGAAATCCCGATTGAGGAAATTCATGGCATGCTCGGTTGGGGTGTTCTAACATTTACTAATGAGCTTCTCAGAGGTGTCGGTCAGTAGTGCGAGGACTCACGAATTTTCCCACTGGCCTTCCCCATTTCTCAAAGAAGCCTTCCAGCTCATCCACACGCCCAGAGAAACACACTCTTCCCTGGCCTAAAAAGAGGATGTTGGTAAATTGAGAGATCGTATCTAGGGATGGCTGATGTATGGTGGCGAGAACGATGATCCCCTCGGAGATGGCCAGGCTGCGGATCGATGACATGACCTCACGTGCAGACGTGCTGTCGAGCTGTTGTTTGGTCAGCAGTCTGAACAGCTTACTCATGAACGCGCGAACTCACCCCAGAAGTTACTTCATCGAGGAGAAGAATGCGCCTGTGAGCGAGGGCAGGTCAGAAAGCTGGCTCAACGACGCAGGTCAATGGAAACAGACGGGTAGGTGACCATGGCACATGCAGCTGTGACGCGCCGTTTTTGCCCTGTGGGATATGTAGGTTGGATAGTGCCTAGCTCGAACAAGAGTTTTCTCACCACCGGATATCCCTCGAGAGATGGGCGTCCCGATTCGTTGGTCCGCACACGACTGCAGACCCAGGGCCGTCAGAACTCGATTCACCCTGTCCCCTATCTCTTTTCGCGAGAGGAGGGGGAGGCTAGAAGACGCTTAGCTCATGATATATGGCACAGCGATGACAGGTACTTGCTGGAGACGGAGGGCATACGAAATGGATTCTCGCACAGTGAGAACGCCTAGAAGCGCATCTTCTTGTTCTACAAATGTAGACATTTGATGCATAGTGCCTGCGTCCAGAAGCCGCCCATTCAAAGTAGCCTAGTTGCTCCACCTTAGAATGGAAGTAAGTTGAAAGGGAAGATAACTCACGGAAGCGCCTTCCATGGGCTGTTTTCGGAATGCCATTAGATCCAAGAGCGTGCTCTTACCTTGTCATTCCGGAACGTTTCAACAATATACCAAGCCATACAAGGACCAGCTACTCACCGGCACCTGAAGGACCCTGCAGGAGTAATGTCAGTTACATTAAACTGAGACAAGTCTTGGGTTTGGGGGGAAGATGGGAATGGACGCCATGAACAAATGGAAGTGGAAGGCGCGGCACTCACCATAATAGCAAGAAGCTCTCCGGCATTGATGTCTACCGATACATCATCCACCAACAGCTTTGTGATCCCTGCCTTTCCCATCGAGACGCCATAACTCAAATGCGAAAACGAGAGGACCGAGCCGGTGGGCGTCTGCGTGCTTGTGTTTGCTTGAGGTCGGGACACGGGGGATTCGGTCAAGTCCATGATCAGCCAGTGTACTATGCCGGAGCACTATTCCAGAGGATGATGTAGGAGGGAAATGGCCTGTGCGCGTATGTTTCACGGGAGGGGAAGAAACAAGGGGGTGGATAGCTGTGTTGTGTACACCCTTGTTGAATATAAATACGGGCAGCTGATCAGGGCCAGCTGGTGGGGGTACCTAGACACAGGTAGAGACACCGCCCGACAGACAACATGAACATCATGACTAAGGTTCCGATCAACCTCGATGAACTAAACCACCACTAACCATGAACAGGTGGCGAAAAGCGTGATATGTCGCGGATTACTCACATAGAGTCTGGGTCATGCTTGGTGATCGATAAGCTGCAGGTGCCCGCGGATGTACCCTGAATGATCGAATACTGTTTTCCCGGCTTCGAAAGAATAAAACGTGGTGGAAAGCAGAACACATTCGTTCAATGTAAAATCGGATAGTTGTTGATCAAATCAGTAATGTTCAAATACTCAACGTCAACGTTCGCTGTCCAGTTCTGCCACATTTGCCAGGCCAATGTCATGTTTGAACTTTGCATGTCTGATCGTGCGAAAATGTGCTAATAGGAGCTTGAGAAAGAAATATGGACACACAAGAATCCTCTATGGCACTGCGACGACGAGGCTTGATAGTTTCCTGATCTTGAGGAATTCAATACTGAATTACTATGCATCATGCACCATCGATACCCTCTGGCATTGCCAAGCTTCAGCCTTCCGACCTTGGTGATACCTTGATTGATGATACGACCACATTCCCATGCTGGACTCGTGAAGACATGTCGGATACAATCGCTGCGTCTGTCCATGCCTGCGCCTCGCGGAGGGTCACCGTTTTATCGCGACACGGTATCATGCAAAATACCTTGAGAGTTATCAGGTAAGTTAGCTCTAGGCTCTGGCTCTCCAAACTTGGAATCTAACGTGCTTCTGGTTCCCTGACAGAATTTGGGTGCAGTACCTGGAAGAAATGCATCAAAAATTGAGTATTTTCTCCTGTCAAGGCGGCCATGCGTTCGCAAACCAGTGTTTTTTTTGTTCTCGAGCGACAAGAAGAGAGCAACTTCAAAACGACACCAAATGACAAACTCGGGCTTCGATAGATCTGATCAATGTCAAGAGACCAGTTTGTCGTCATTGCATGGTTGATGTGGCATCAGCCGAACGCCACTGTCATCTTAGGAAAGCAACCCCTAGTCCGAACCCCGCAAGCGGCCTGCTTAGCATGAACCCGGCTTGCGAATGTCTCTAGAACGCAAATTTTCATTTCCAATTGCCTCTATACTTTCCGTGGCCAGCTCCGCGGAAATAGCGCCCTGCGAGTCCCATGGGTTCCTCCACCAACTTGGCTTCCTCCCCCCTGAAACCAGTAAACCAGTACAACCTGCCGCGCACCCCTCCCATGCCAATAAAATGTTCTGCTTATGATCCATGATAGTGATTGTCATGCCAATTGTACGGTGCAACTATCGTCTCTCAGTTTTCGTTCCCCCATACCATGCCCCCATTGTGGCGTTGACGTTTGCTGGGATGATGGGCCAGATATACCTCGCTTCAACATCCCGTGTGAATGAGAGTAGTGGCCGAGACCACCAAGTGTTGCCGTGGTCGTGCGTGGCGACAACGGCAGGTCTTGTCTTCTTCGGATTCATCAGTGCTTGTCACACAGCCCATATTCCGTTGATGGTAGGCACATTTGGATGATGGTTTTAACACACACACACACGACATGCTGGCCGGGAGGATGACGCGGACGGCTAGGGGGCAGTGGAAGCGTGACGCCACAGGTTATAATTGACATTCATATTCCATCTCAGCGATACATTCCTCGAGCTTCCTTTCCCCACCCCCGCGTTCTCTGTTGCCTCCTGTTCCATTCTCGCCTCGGACTCCAACATGCCCACCCTAACCTCTACTTGCACCGCGGCCCCCTCCGTTCGCGCTACCTTCGCCACCCGAATCGTCCCGTTCAGCCCTGATATCCGGAATGCCTCGCTTGTATGGAGCTAGCATCAAAAACTTGGCCGAATAATCGACTCAAGATCATGATACCGCCTTCCCGATCTTGTCCAGATTATTTGAGATGAGCGATTCCAGCACTGGTGCACCAGTTGTTTCCAGGTTGAATCATACTGATCCACCTAAAGCGGCCATTGGGGCACTTCAGATAAATCAACATATCTTCAATTTGGGCGCGGTCTTTGACTGAGACGACGAGCAGGACATAAATAGACATGGTGCCCGCATACCAATAGCACTGCGTATCGGCTCGATGCCCAATGTTTTTGGTATGCGAATCCATTGAGATTTCCCGAACACGGTGGCTGATGTATTCAGACTGGCTCAGCCTTCTAGACCCGACTGATTCCGACGACGACATGTCGCTTACATTAACGGACTGCGATTTTCCTAGTCAACACGGTGGATTAGTTGACCCTTGGTGGTCTGATCGACAACGGTGCAGACTCTTTCAGGAGCCTACATGCTTACTCATGGTTGGGGTTAGTGATGTGAGGAACGATAGATTCGTGACAAAGGCCCTCCTGATGTTTCCACAGCGTCGCAAGCTTCGAACTGTCAAAGTGGAGGATGGGTTGGAGGATGGGTGGCGAGAAGATCCTGTAGATTGAAAAACGTCTTAGTATCTTATCCTTATCTTATCCTTATCGATCAAGGGCGGGATGTCAAATAGTCCCAAGCCGGGCCGCTGCTCGGCTGAATCCCAGGCCCGTGGTGCCGGTGAGGCGTGTCAGCAAAAGTCGGGGTGGTGTTCCAGGATTCGCAGGAATACTTTCAAAAGGACCTAATTGGAACCAGTAATAACACCTTGCGCTCAGACCGTTTTAGGCCCAAATCAGGGTGGTCGAGCTTGGGGCGCTCAGGTGAGCCCATACTCTACCTACCACACCCGTTTCTTTTATCGGATCTTTAAGTTGACTGGATGAGCTGCCTGCGCATGGAGGCGGGCCAGGGGTTAGCTTAGAACCGCCCGCCCAATGATCGCGCAAATATTTACCCTCACTGATGAGGCTCAATCGACGGTGAGCAACTTGCCCATTTGGCCGCAGGTTCAGCCGTGTGTCGACACATATGTACAGGTCTTTGGATACTTGATTCTTCCCCATTGAAGCGAGGATCCAGTAGAGGCGCTTCCTTTTCCACGGACCGCCATGGA
>QGOG01001862.1:0-75357 GCA_003313185.1 Collybia sp. MG36
AATTGTATACCATCTCGCTGATGTGCGAGGCCTACTTCTCCCTCTTCTCCACGATCGCCAAGATGTACATGAACATCTCCGTGCACCATATCATGCCTGGCGTTAAGCTGGTTGACGAGCTCAGCTTGTCTACCAATGACACTGGAGCAATGGCTCAAAGGAGTCACGACCTTGGCAGCTTTACAGACAACTCGCAGCAAGCTGTGCGAGATATCGTCGCCAAGGTATCTTCCTATCTACGGAGCGCTCACTGCCAGGTATTGATTTGAACTTGTTACTCAGACGCAAAAAGAAACTTCGAGTACCCTGGAAGACCGGGTCACCAGGGTTTCTCAAGATATCGACATGCTCCCCCCTCGCCTCAAGTTGCACCCCGCGGTGACGAAGGCCATCGCTGACGGGCAGGAGGCGCTGACTGCTCCCGTCGCTGAAGTGTTCGACAATAAGCAATCGGCGGTTGTAGCCCTACTCGAGGTCGGGGTGAGTCGACACCATTTTTCTACAGAGGCTCTAGGCGCTGAACAATGCCCAGGTGGACCCTAGTGAAATTTAGGGCGGGCGTGTCAAGAATGGATCATGAATATTGAATGTTAGTGTCCATCCTATTTGTGATCAACCCAGTGTATGTGAAGAGTCTGTAACGCGATTTTGTCAATTTGAAAGTGCTTTGCACCCGAACGTGATTTGATGAAAATAGAATTAGTTGTCAGGCTTTGCATACATACAGAGACAGGTCCACCATGCTTCATGTGGACATGACGGGTTGAACGAGGAGTGGTGGGGATATATATGGGGGGCAGTGGAATAGATACGATTGGAATATTGAAACAGATATTGTAGGGTAACAATTACACTGGCTCTACCCTTGGTAGAAACCCATTCAGGAATTTTGACAAGTGATTCAGCTTCAGCAATATACATATTTAATAGAAACAGGACACTAAAAGCACCTGTAGCCCATGTTTCTTGACCCACTTCAACGAGGCTGGGTTGCGCTTCTGTCTGATATCTTTGATCAAGGCATTCCTAGACGGGTGCATGACACGCTGGACAGCAGCGGGTCCTTCCTGCCGGACCGCGAGATATTCGCGGATGTTGAGGAATGCTCCCCTCTTCAGTATGGCCTTGGCCGATGTGAGAGAAGCTGGAAGGGATGACGATGCGAGACCCAATTCAATTATCAAGGATTGTAAAAGGGTGAGACGGCAAACGGAAGCCTTCCCGGCAGGGTCTGAAAGGAATCTGTTTCAAGCGAATTGTCAGCGGTTGGTGTGAATTGCCTGAGGGGGAATACTGACGAGGTGATGTATTTGACGGCTTCGTCATACATGGATGGCAATATAACAGATTCTCCACTTTCAGACAGGGCCTCTGAGACTGAAATATCGTCGACAATTGGTCTGGCTCCAAGCCCTGTGGCAGGAGCAGTGGTGCGGGTCTTGCTTTTGCCTTTCTTTGGTTTCTTTGGTTTTTTCTTGGAAGCTTTCGTGGTAGTCTTTGTTAGTGTGGCCACGGATGATGATCTGTCGGGTACGGGAGTTGAGGAATGAGCAGTCGCGGCACTTCTTTTGCGTCTCTTTTTATTCCCGCTGGCGGCAGACTTGGCGGCAGCTTGAGTGTATAATTGTGCGCTGGATTTGGTGGTAATGGCCTGATTGATAACGAGGCCGCCCAGGCGAGCTGCGAGTCCCGTCTGATCTTGCTGGTTCCCGGATTGGGGCAGGCGGCTCGGAGAAATGTCCCTATTTAGAACGACAAAGTCATCCTCTGATGGTGGAACGAGCTCGGAAATCTGTGAAGAATGCAGAGACGACTCTGATACGCCCCAGACAATTTCGTCGTCAGAGTCATCGCTGTCCGATGTCCGCTCTAATTCCTGGGAGGATATCGTGGAAGAACGAGAACGAAATGACACGACATCGTATGATGACGTTGAGGACGTTGCAGTAAACGTTGGAGAAGATAAAGAGGTAATGTTGACGCTGGCTGGGGTAGCCATAGTGGATTAGATGTAGAGATGGCGGAAAGGAGGGTGAGAGTGGGTCAACCTGGTTAGAAACGAATAAGCGGCAGATTGACAGATGTATTTATGAGATAGCAACGAGCCGGAATGTCTTGATTCCCTAGCGGCAGCACCGAGGAATAAGAAAGGAGAATGTACAGGTGATTAACGAGCGATAGGAGAATGGCGCAAGCTAATAGTCAAGACTCAAAACCTCCCGGCCTCATGTGTGCATGCAGGTGCGAGAAGAAAGGGGTGTGCCCTGACCCCACAATTCTATCCACGCTCCAGTGACGACTCTTTCGCGTTTGCTGTGGGCTTAATCAGTTGCATTGGTCTGAAAAATTTGCTGTGAAACCACCAATGCCCCGATCTCAGACATGCACTTATGGAGGGGAAGCACACTCGGTACCCAAGTACCTGTTTTTTTGTTATGATAAATGGCCAGCCAGGGGTAACCCAAGTTAATAGATGAGCAATAAGAAACGATGATGCTGCTAATAATATGGCACGGGCCAGAATACTAGGAAGACACCTTCCAATATACTACACTACTTCCATATCCTGCGGTGGCACACTGCTCGACCTTGGCCTTGCGCTGCCACACCTTGCCTTGAAGGTCCCTGACGTCCTTTGCCTCACGACTTTGCAGCATGAATCTTTCGCCATTCGGTGCACTGAGCGCCGCGGGCACAGGCAAGCTTGATTTCTTACCATTCCCAAGCTCGGAGTCATGATTCTTGCCCCAGACCATAAGATCATATCCGGTTTCATCCTGCCTATCACCGGTTTCAAGGGTTAGGAGAACGTGTCCGGTGGGAGATATCACAACCGATAATGGCATAATTGGTTCCAGGCTTCGACTTTGATCCCTATCTGTGAGGCGTCAGGTCAATCAAATACGAGTTAGTATGATCGTCAGATGAGGATTCTGAAAAAAAAAAAAAAAACTTACATTCTTGCAACCCACTCACATTTTTTGCCCGGAGCGGATTTCCCTGAGAGTTGCTAAAGATATTGTTCCCAAGCCCACCCCATTGCCCGTTTCCGCACATGAGCACTTCAAAGTTTCTTGATGATTGGCTTGCTCGTTCGATAGTGAATGCTGTTAGGTCACCACCTACCAACCTATCAGAGGGGAGAATCCAATATACAAAGTGCTATCCAAACCTGCAGATATATTCAAACATTTAGTTTGCGCCCCCGACGTGGTATTTCGCCACAGCACGACTTCGGTGGGCACTGTGATGGTATCAACAACGACATTGCTGCCAAGTCCG
This sequence comes from Collybia sp. MG36, assembly GCA_003313185.1. Lineage (NCBI taxonomy): Eukaryota > Fungi > Basidiomycota > Agaricomycetes > Agaricales > Clitocybaceae > Collybia > Collybia sp. MG36. The sequence continues at coordinate 3,283 of QGOG01001862.1, forward strand.
ATTTGCCTAAATAATTGACCCCATCAATACCCTGCGATATAAAGCATAGCCTGTTGCCCACCCGTATTCGTTTGCACCCCACCCAAGAACCTGGCCGGATCGGGTGCAAACAAAACTGCTTCTTCCGCCTGCCGCTACTTGCGCAACCTCTACACCACGGAGCGCGGGTATCTCGAATAAGTACGAGCAGAACCGTATATTTGTATCATCGACGTCCATGAGGTTTTCGGACATGGTAGGGATAGGAGTTGTACGTGCGACACGCGTGGATTTAAAGTATGGGTCAGCGATGGATTTGGGGATTAATTCGACAGAAGTGGGATTGGCGCCGCTGGTGATCTCGAATTTCCGAATGCCAAGTTGGCCATACGCATTCGCCTGTTTAGTGACTGGATGAACGAAAGCCCTCCCAACGGATGTAAGGGCCAATAAATGGTCATCGCCCGCCGCAAGCGACACAAATCTCCAGAATGTCAACAAGGGGTCCTGACGGTAACCAGCTCGCTTACCGTTCCCCGCGGCCAAATTTTTTCTTGGGTGTTAGTTCAACATGGTCAATCTGTCCCTCTTCCCCCGAAAACCATCTAGTTCCCCACCATGGAGAGCTTGATGAAGCAGTCGTACCTCGGGCGATAACCTGCCGGGAAGCTTCTGAGGAGAAAGTATAAACCGTACCAGAGGCAGAGAGGGCGTAAACGCGCGATTCGGTCACTTGCAGTGCAATGATATCCTAACGCCAATCAATCGACATACATCACAAAAAGTGCGAGCACGCACCTTGCCCCTCAAGGTCAGTTTCGGTTTACGGTCTAATGTAGCTTGTGCGCCAAAGAAACCATCGCCCCACTGGTAGACATCTCCGCGTGCATCTACGCAAGCCGCATGCCGTTGGTGAAGCACTAAATCTCGGAGAGCAACACCCTCCAGCCATTTCGCAATGGTAGGTGTACGGAGGCCACCCTCATTGGGGTCGTTCAATAGTAGAATGCTCGATCTGTTTGAACCCCAAACAATAGCATCCAACGAATCCGACCCATATTTAGAGGCCCCAGATGGCGCGGGTCCAGCGCTCAGCTTTTGCACCTTGACAGATTCCGTCGGTAAATGATCATTGTGAATGGTCGGGGGATTCAAGGCATAGAGGGAGAATAAGACCAAAGTCGATGACGAGACAAGAATAATCCCGTTTTTGGCCCAAGCGTTGCGGGACGGACCTGATGCCCGAGTGGAAAACCTCTTCAAGACAAATGGCAACGACCTCGACCCATATCTCAGCATTTGAGCTACGAAATTTCGTTCTATAAGAATCCAAGCACTCGAGATAAATGTAAGACGGAGCCGAAAAGTTAGTGCGCGTTCTCGATTGTCCCAGTCCAACGCGTCGCCCAATCCATGACTTGCAATTTCAACTCCGACAATTCCTGTGTGCTACCGGCGCCAACAACTTACTCACACTAGCAGAATTGACTAGCGGCGGCTCTAAGTAAACCTCCACAATGCAATGTTCATTTCTACTAGCTTAGCAGCGCCACCTACTAGCACTGTTTTCGGCCCACCGACCTACGCACAATTACGCAAATTGCCCCAAGCAGATCACACAGGGCCGGGAACCGGTGAGACCAACCGTGGATTTTAAATTGAACGTCCCCAAATGCAGTGTTACTCAGGACTCGAGTGGATGTAGGATGATCCTGGATGATGCATCGACGAGGGGTTCCGTATACCATCATTGCAGGAACTTTCTCCTTCAAGCGAGCGACGCAACATAGGACAGGACCGCTCGATCGTTTAACTTGGTTACCGTGAACCGATTCTCGGCAAGTGCATGCCAGGCCAAAGCCATTATGTTTCCATAGCTAAAGGAACTCTGCCATGAACATTGAGTTGAATATCTGGCTTGGAAACGGGGTTCACGAAAAAAAAAAACGACCATGCAACCACGGCGTCGCAGAGGCTCGACAAAGTTTCCTTGGATTCTCGTTTCGGTTCGACGCGTCTCACCACCGCAACGACCACGATCATGACATTGGTGATTATTGCAGCCGCCCCGGTGCCTGTGGCCTGGGCGCTTATGCGTTAGCCTTTCCGAAGTGCCTTCAATTGTGTGAAGCCTGCGCCCGGGATCCCATGTTAAGGGACCTTCATTTATCTCTTCAAATACCGCCAGGGTTTTACATCAACCACGAAAAACGGTCGGCCAACCGAACCATCCATGGCATATTCACAGCTCTACGATGCTGCGACAGTTAGCCGTTTCATTGGTGTTTCGACTTCCATACAGCGGTGCGTGCTGACCCACTGTTGTCGTCAACATCACTGGGAACAAGCGTTCGCTTTAGCTCGCGGTATCCTATAATTTGTGAGTCACTTTTTGTGTTGCCTACTTCTTCGCTGGTCTGATAGACAATTTTAGGCTGCTGTACGTCCGTCTGCACTCCCACCAGTGTCGAACCTAACGGTTCATACTCTACAGATGCTCTTATGGTGTGGGATTTTGTGACATTGTAAGTCTTGACCGGTGATCCGTCTGGAGCTCGTGTGCTTATAAAACCAGGATTGATGAAGAATACCGTCTTGTAGGTGACCCACGAAGATTTGCAACTTGGCATCACTTGATGAAAACCAAGATCTACCAATCCCGGTGGAATTTGATCAAGTTCTTCTATTTGGTCTGCCGCTACTATCCCCTTGTCATCTGGCCTTTTTATATATGGTCTTGGGTCTTGGACCACGACTTCCAGACCTGCCATAAAATTTATTTATATCAACAAGCCTCCTATTTACCGTTGGTGAGGGGGTTATTTCAATTGACCTTATCGCTTGCTGATAGCTGGCGAAATATAGCAGATGGCACCGCAATGTCCGTGGAAATCGTCTTGCCTGTCCGCGAACTCACCCATAGGTTGAACCAGGTATTCTCCTGTTCCGCGCATGGGCGTTCACTGGAAAGAATAAATATGTTTTTTGCCTTTTTGCGGCTATCCTCGCGTGTTTTCTCGGTCTTCAGGCTCAGGCATACGCAACGCCTAGTACCCTTGACAGTCAGCTGTTCTCCCTGATGGGAAAAACTGGTTGCTTCCGAGATATCCGGGGGGTAAAAGGTTTGAAAAAAACAAGGCAGATCGGAGTGAGCTCATGACCTCTTTGTTCGTGGTGTTCGTGAAACTAACGCGGAATGATTAGTTAACTATGGTCGGTAAATTAATGTGTCTTCGACTTCCATTGAACACTTGGCAGCTCTTTGGGACGATCATGGACGCAATTGCTGCAGTTGTGGTCGTAGGAGTATGTATGACCTCACTTCAATTCTTGCATCGTTAACTTCGTCACTAGCATTGCATTCGAAGAAGAAGCACTCAAGGCCCCCTCGGCCAGATGTTTTTGAAACAAGGTATTTAGCCATGTTGTCAAAGTGGCCCAATATTTTACCATGCCAGGTTTGGCCATATTCGGCACAATGCTCGCGCTGGACATCGTTTCTGCGGTATTATACCTCGGGTACTTGTTCATTTTCCGCACCGCATTGGGTTGTGTTCAGTTCTTTGGCAGTTCCAAAAAAAAAATCTCCACCATAGTGTATACATTTACGATAGCACTTCCCAATCTCATTGTAAGCCCCATACCCGCTTTTGCTCAAGCTTTTCCCTAACCCCATTTTTAGGCATGTCGTTCGTGGGTATCAAATTACGCATCCGAAACGGAACCAGCCTCATCATATTATCCCAGAGTCTTGAAGCTACGAAAACGCACCTCGCCCACAGAAACGCATGACCTCCGGGCCGCATCAATGGTGGTGCGAAATGCCTTTTCTCCACACGATGATCATTCCTCAGGAGAACCAAACGAACTCCCAATTACAAATTAATGAATCAGAAGAAATAGAACGTGTAATTCTAGTACGAACATGCCCCGGTGGAATTTCCAAGAGGGTAGCAGGGATGAGTGAGCATTGCATTTTGAAGTATACATAGATCAATTCAATGTACAGATCATGCCCGAGTGGGGCAGGGCTAATCCTCGATATTCTCGTATATACCGTATAGCACCTTGTCGGTTCAATTGAGGGAGCTTAACTACTTGTCGCCGCCAGGCGCCTCGTTGCTATGATTTTGAGAAACTTTCCGTATCCCAAATGGATATCCCCCAGTATGATCGCCAACGGGCGCGGAAGCCTGCTACGCGCTTCGAGGTTAATTTGTGGTATTACGAGGTTGGACCCACACAGCCTTCATATGTTGAGCACAACGTATTCAATATCGAGAACGGTACCCACAGTCATTGTCAAACTTTCTTCGCCATTCTCCGCAACACTTCTGGTGGCAGTCCCGCTCTGCACACTGGGGCTATTTACAAATCGCGCGAGCCGCTCCAATTGTTCGAGATCGATATTATACTCGTCCGCCAGGTGTTTTATGTCACGCTGCGATTTGGCCGCCTTTCTCCTATCCAGGAGTTCGCTCAATGATGGGGCATGGAGCCTGTTACGCGTGGAATGGGATGCCGATGCCTCGTATTCCGACTGTGCTCTTGACTTGAATAAACGGGCGGTATCGCGAGCCTGGGACTGTTAAAGATCTGACGATAGACAACAACAAGAGCACTCACTGGGCGCGTCGCTTCCATATGGCGGTCTACGCGGACAGGACCCAGTCGATTCAAATTGGACAGGAAATGTGGATCCCTGGCGTCGTCCTCTATGTCTAAGGTGAATGTAAGACAAGTTTATCAAAAAACGAATCGAGCATACCTTGAGTTTTACTCTCGCTCGCATGGGCACGATTTGAGTTGGACAGCGCCTCATTTGAGGTTTCGTTTATTGTGGGGTCTACACCCGCTCGAGTGCCAGCCCATGTGGGCGTTTTTGATCGCTTGGGGAGTTTACGGACGGCTTTAGATGGAGCGCTTCCCATTTTAAATACTAGCCTTGGCTTCGGTTGGCACGGAGCTGTGGTCGATGGACTTGGACGTCGGAATTCAAAGTTTCCAATTCGTCAATTGAGTCTGTTTGGTTTGGAGGGTGCATTCAAATATTGTGCGTCAGTTGCTCAAACCATACAGAAGAAAAGCAGAAATTCCGTGATTTGATTCATTATTCAATACATCCCTGCCCGGCCGTATTTTCTAGCCCATGCTCGACTCTCTCAAAGTCTATCCCGCCCACACAGTACCGGTGTTTCCGGCAGTTGACCACACCATTCACCAGCCCATCTCACGCTCTGCCGAGGTCAGCGCCATAATACTGGGCTGTGAAGGCTGAGCGCTGAGCGCTGAATAGAGGCCGCGCATGATCACTGTTAGATTACTAAGTTACTTGGTGCAGACGCCCAGAATCACACGTTCACGTTCCCGGTCATCTGTCACCGGAGATAGCTATAGGCAGCCACGCTTCCATTCATCGGTGGGTGCACATCAATCAATCGCCTTCAAGTTCCCAAAATAGTCAAAGTCTAGTCTCTCAGCCTTGTCTGGCATTTTGCGTCTTTCTGGATTTAAAGACCGCGAATATCACTGATCGCTGATGGTCATCACTACCCCAGTTGGGGTCCCAGTCTCGCCTCACCAACGTGCCACTTGAGTCATAACATATCAGCGCTGTATCCCCGCGGCTTGATGAACGGGGACCTCAGGTTTGACTCAGAAAATAAATAAGGCTAATAACCACACTCGAAATTCGAACAACTAGAACGATCCTAACGGACGTGCACGTAGCTAATGAACATATAATCTGACAATCGTAGTGATACAAATCTACCAAGCAGGACACGCCTGCAGTTTACTTTATCTTACTTATGGATATTGTGGACGCGGCGGCGCAGCATAGCGTAGGACGAATAGGCGGGCGTAGGGTAGGTGCGTGTGGTGCATACATGTCGGTGGTGCAGCAAAGATGAGGGGAGGTTAAATTGCCCTGCGTCATCGCGCATGGGGGTGGCGAAAACAGGGCGCGGGCAGGTAAAATGCGTGAGCGCTGGGGCCTGTATGTATCGAATAGAAGTGTGCATGTGTCGAATAAAATCAGCCAATGCGGGGCCTGCAAAATGAACGAAAAAAAGTGTTTGCGCTTTCCAATCACGACGAGTTGCGTGACCCGCGCTTGCGCGTGCGGGCGGCCACCGCGTCCGCCACGCGCTTCGAGCGGCGCAGCGTCATCGGGTGTTGGTCCATCTCTGTTTTCTCTTCCGCGCGCAAAGGGCCTGCCTCGCCAACCGCTGCAGCCGCCTCGACCTCCATTTCCATGGGCACGAGCGCATAATTCCACTCTGGAATATCACAGAGCGTCCTGAACATCTCTTCTTCCGTCGCGCTCAGCGGCGGCGCCTCTTCCTGCCCTTGTACCTCTCCTTCTAAACGCACCCCGTTGTCCTCCACGTGTTCATCCGCTCGCGCCTCAGACACTTCATCACCACCATCGCCCTGGCCCTCCTGCATCCACCCCAACACCTGCCCCGCGCCGGCCCCCGCCCCAACGTCAAAAGGGGCTCCGAATTGGCCGAGAAGTCGCCCACTGACACTCGTGCGATGAAAGTCCTTCAGCGCACTTGGGAACCGCTCGAATAGCGTTTCAGCGAGGAACGTCTCAAGCGCCGCACCCCCCGGTGTGCCCAGCTGCACAGACGCGCGTGCGACACTGAGAGGCACCCACACCCCACGCACGGGCGGAGTACCATATGGCACGGTCACGGCCCCCGAGAGGGTACTGCTGCTGTTTGCATTAGAGGTTGTGCAAAGTAGCACGGTGGAAAGGTTGACAAAGTCTGTGTCGATCCGCCGGAGCAGCGTGTGTCCGCCAAGGACCATTTGGTACACCGATATGCCTGCAAACGAGGGTCGTCAGCACCACATTGCGATAGGGTTGGGTTAGGGATAGAGGTAGGACACGCAACGCGGCGCATCATGTGGGCAAGATGAAATGAAACGAAATGATGCGGGGGCGCCAAGCTAAATCTGAATGATAGGGGCTCGCCCCACGGGGAAGGGTCCAGGACAGCACCCAAAGGAAGGTCTCAAACAGAAAGTTGAATGGAATACGCACCATCTACTTGTGTCGCACTAATTGGTGGCTCGCACGGCTGGCAGGTGTACACGACTACGGGCGGCGCTGCACTATGCTCCTCGAGGCGGCTGCTCCGTAAGCGCTGCGTGTCGAGCGGAGAGATACATGCGTCTTGTTGATCAGTCATAGCACGCGCGCGGACAGTGCCTTGAAGTAGGAGCTCGGAGGGCGCAACCCCAATGGGCGAGTTCATGTGGAGGCCCTGAACAAGTGCTACGAGGCCGCCAGGAGACGTTGGCGGCGGGGTTATAGAATGCGTGTATATGGCCGGCGGACGAAGAGTGAATGTGAATGGTGGGGGTGGTGACTTTGATGTCGAGCTGGAGGTAGGGGCGCGTGATATCAGCGCTGTCCGTCTTTTGGGCCTGAGCGTTTCTGTGCGTTCCATCTTCGTGTCTTGCATCCAGCTTTTGCCCTCTGACTCTGACGAACACGACTCGGACTCTGCACGGAGTACCACGCGGTCGTCTAGTTCCTCCTGCTTGACGCGCACACCGCCGAGGTTCAGGGGGTCCTGGTCGTACGGGTCCCAGTCGTCCGTGCGACCGCCCATCCGCAGGCTGTTTTCCCATTCCCAGAGATCCGTATCAATCTCCTCCTCTTTCACACGTGGCCGTATTTCGCTACTTGACTTCAGTGCATGGCCGCCCACGCCTACAAGAAACGAGTCATAGTCCTCCCATGCGTCAAGCACGCCTTGTATATCCCGGGGCTCCTCCTTGACCTCAACGTTGCCGTTGAGATAGCCAGAGTAGCATGGAGCGGGTGCTGATGGTGATCGTGGACCGGGGCTGTCAGGGCCGCCATCCTCACTTGCATCTTCCTCGTCGTCATCGTCGTCATCTGCTCCCTCTTCTACATCTGCCTCTTCCTCATCCGGATCAACATAGAATGCATCATCGGCACTGGCCATGACTTGCGAATAATCGTCGCCCTCGTCCTCCTCCGAGTCGGGGGGTGGCGATGCGGCACTATACGTTGACGGGGAACGACGAGAGTCTGGTTGTGGGCTGGCCCACATATGTTGTGACGTAGATTCGGATTCGTTGTTGTCGTCGTCGTCATCCGACTCTGACGATGCTTCGGATGAGGAAGAGTCGACGGACATAGAGTCTTCGTCCTCTGAATCGCTGTCATGAGAGATGTCAATGACCTCGCGTGGGGCTGGTGGAGGGGACGATTTCGAGAAGAAGGGTTTGAGGCGAAGTGTGAGCTTGACCTTCGGGGGATGGGGCTTGTCGTCATCGTCTGAGCTCTCATCTGCGTTTTGAGCAGAGCCGCGGAGGATGCGCTTGCGCTTCTGGCCGCAGGCGGTGTCTGGCGGGTGGTACTTCCTGTCCTTTGCGGGGGCGGCCCTGCCGGCCTCGCCATAATCACAGAGGCGTATGCCGGCGCGGGAAAAGGGACAGGGGGCACCGGTTGCGCGGGAGAGATACCATACTACGGTGCCACGACGAAAGTTCGTGGCGCGGTTGTCAGGGTGTGTAACGCAGTGGGCGCCCCCGGAGCGGGAATGGAGTGCAGGGAGAAGGTCGTCGTCGTCGGGGGTGCCTGAGAGTATGTGGCGGAGGAGGAGGGGATGGTCCTGTTGTACATCGCAACGGGCCATGTGTGTGCGAATGTAGGTTGTGATGGCTTGACTGGCTGCGGAGAGGCTGAATGGGGGTATAAGCATGGGCGAGGGGCGGGATGAGGAGCGTACTTTTGGCAGACAAGACCAAAGGCGACGGCCATCTCCGCAAGATCCTTGATGGTCATAGCGCGGTTGTCCTAAGGGAATAAGGAGTCTGTGGAAGGGAGAAAGAGGAAAGACATACGACGGAGAGAAAGGCGCGGGCGATGGCGAGAAAGACCTTGCTATTGGCATCGTCTGGGTGTAGAACAACGTGTGGAGGGGGAAAGTGGGAGTGTTGTTGTTGTTGAGGACGTTGAGGATGATGGGGAGGCTTGAATCTGAGACGGAGGAGAGGCGGGTCCATTGGGAGAGAGAGAGGAAGGTTGAAGAGAGAAAGAGAGAAATCCGATCCCAGTCCAAACTCACGGACCCCAGACCTTTCGGGGTCCCCGGGCAGATTCCCGGGCCCGATCTCGTTTGTCGTCTATTTTCAGTTTCAGCCGTCGCCACGCCATCTTCTGCAGGCACGTCAAAACAATAATAAAATTACGACAGAATACTAGTACAACAACAAAAAAATCTCTCTACTACAACCATCATGCCATGGTAGCACCACCACCACCACTACTTCCTTCCTCGTGTCGCTGCTTTCTTGACTGATGTCTTGCGTACAGCTGCCTCCTTGGCCTTGGTAGTTCCAGTAACACTCTGTACCATTACCTACTTAGCCATCATCATTCAAGTTATGGCATCATCACTCACTGCCTTGGCGCTCCCGCGCTTACTCGTCTTCGTTGCTCCAGCCTTGGGCTCCTTTGCCTTTGCCTTGCCCGCAAGCACCTTTTTCGGTGCAACCTTGGCTTTGGCTGCAACAGGCTTGGATTTGGGCTTTGCCGCCGCAGTCGTCATTGATTTAGGCTTTGGCTTTGACACCGGCTTCGCGGCAGCTTTGGCTGTTGGTGCCGGCTTGGTGGCAGCTTTTGCTTTCACCGGCTTGGTTGTAGCCTTCACCTTCGATGCGGGTGCCGGCTTGGATACAGCCTTGGGTTTCGACACGGGCGCGGGCTTCGAGTTCTATAAATACACATCAGCATCATATTGACATCACTGACCACCCACGCACCTCTTTCGCAGCGCTCTTTGCTTTGGGCGCAAGCTTTACCTTACCCGACGGGCCCTTGGGCAGCACAAACAGCCCGCCCTCTACCCCGCTCGTGATCGCGCGGTTCAGCTGGTAAATGTTTCCGCCGCTCGTGTCCAGTCCATACAGCTCCTCCGCAAACTTCTTGATCGTGCTGCGCGACACACCCATCCGCGCATCATCCTTGTTTTTCACAATGCATTCCTGCGCACCGATCAGCTAGGCAAACACACTGAACAGGACTACTCACACTAATTATATCCTTCCAGGAGGGATGCGCACCCGTAGCTGCCTTTGGGGTGGATTTAGCCTTGACGGCGGGCGCTCGCGGGACGCGCTTGGGTTTCGAACTAAATGGGTTCGCCCGTGCCATCTTCAGCGTCTTCCTGGGAGTGGCCTTGGATTTGGCGGGAGACGGCGGAGCTGGTGTCCCAGCGGGCGATACAGACGTGTTGGATGACATTGAAGTGGTGTTCCTGCTTGAGTACCTTGATTATATATATTCTAGCAGAAATGCCTATTATCATCATGCATACGGAGGAAAGGAAATTCAGGCTCACCAATATGGATAGGGGCAAGAGAGAGAGTGGCTCAAGCAGGAGCGAGCGTTGGGAGGCCGTATTTATATCAAACGCGCCGCGTCTGAGTCAGGTGACCAATGGCAGTGCAGCACTTTGTTTGTTGATTGTCACGTGGGCACGCGTCGGCACGTGAATGTATAAAAGGGGCTCCAGTCTCAGGCTGTTCAGGTTTTGGCTCTGGTGCTTGGAGCCCCCCGGTGTGGGGTTTATCTGTGCAATAGATGCAATGGATGGTACCACACTCCACAGCTTGCGCAGAAATGAAGGCACTACGCCCCGTCGGCAGACGAACAGCCCGTAAGCGCAGGGCCTACGCGACCCTGCTTTGCCCCTTGCCGCGTTCATTTTTCGCTCTGTTTCTTTGCTGCAGCCTTGCAGGATGCGACGCGCAGCATGCATAGGCCCCGAACCCAGCTCTACCATAGAACCAGGTATGGTATCGCAACTGGGTCGCGTAGTGCGCCGACGGTCATCATCAATGATCCCTTAACGCCGATAAGCTCCGGCGTGTTTTTTATTATGCATTTTCAAGCAGGCGCGCGTGGACTGCCAGTGCGCGGTATCCGAATCTTGCAGAAATAGGTGGTATGGCTGGCGGCGCCAACCCCACCTTGTGTTATTGTTTGGGAGCGCGACCCGGATCCATGCGCTGGCCAAAAGCCCGAACACATCGAATTCTTCATGAGGATGAGAGTGCACGACTACGTCCCGCTTGCGCTTTTGTATGATGCCCAACACGTTCCATCACCACCCGCTTCGTCTCCCTTCCCTACGGACCATCTCACAAAGAGACGTGTCTAAATTCAACCCGAACCAAGATATTTCAGTTCATCCAACTCGTGTGTTCCCGCTGTCCGACGCTACCTTGCGCCCGGGCATCCTTCCCAAAACCCAGCGCCGTGCCTACAACGGTCCTCGAGTTCCTACGTCCCGGTGGCACTGTTCATGCGACTCTTTATCAGCGTATTGTGCTGGGGAGAACCCCGAACCGTCCGCTGGCTTGGCTTGAGCTGGAGGGTTTTCAAGTCCTGGCCATCGAACAAGTGGGCGGTGGATTGCCCCGGACGGCTGGTATGCACCGCCGCTTGCCCACCACCATGCGCAGTCCGCGCTACTGTGCTATGTATAAATCGCATAAATCGTGCACCGCGGAAATAACCAGAGGGAGTGTGATTGCATCACCTGCCTTGTGATCCCAACTTGCCCATGCTCGCCAAAAATTGCTATCAAGTCCGCCGGGCCTCCATATCTCCCAAAACTTCACACTGTGCCACAAACATACATGCACCGACGAGCCATCGCCGCCAGCCCCCGCCCCGCGACCCCACGCTAGTAGGCTAATTGATCATACACAGCCGCCACTGGTGTGCTTCTTCATTCTGACAGTAACAAAGTGCTTGGGGACGGAGTAAGCGCACTTCGAATCGATTGCAGGCGACATCGAAGGATCTGGTGTCGGCTCCGGACTCGATATAACTGCGAGTGCGCCAAAACTGCGTCTCCACACAGACGACCGTTGACTCATTGTGTCGGTCACTGTACAATACACCCCATGGTTGGAAAACAAAGCGCTCGATGCCCACAATAGAGAGCCCAAATGCACCATCTCATCGTGCTCTGCTTCGAAACAGCGCCTGGCCCAAGGTTGCAAATCTCCAGAAATAGCAGCACGCTGAACACTGCCGAACACTCCCACGCAACCAATGGTTCTCCATATGTGGGCAAAAGATGGTTCGATATCCAACACCATTGTTCAAACTCCCCAAGCCACGTTCGTGCCCGGGTCGCACGTCCACGGATCTACGTAGCGCTCACCACCCCAACCGTTCACTCACCAGCTATAATTGGCAGCCAAATGATATGAAGGGGCTGCCCAGGACCAGGACCCGCCCCGCCCTGGGTGCTCTATTCGGAACAAGCAGAATACCACAAACCGCCTGCCACGAATGCACGGGAGCCGCATCCCTGCAGGTGCACAGCTGAATCTCGTTGGCTTGTTCACTGCCCATATCGGAGCAAGGCCACAAAGAGGAGCATAGGACACAACCCTGCGTCAACGCGCGCTCGTGGCAGGGGCTCCGGAGCCTGCGCGGGGGTAAGGAGACGGGGCCTGGTGTAGGTGGACATGAAGGCACGACGCCCGCCAGAACAGTAGCACCTGCTGCCGTATGCCTCGCTTGGAGGACGAACAGGATGTGTGGGTATGTCTTGTCTGATCCCCGTGATTGGGCTCCGTGCGACATAAATACCGCCCCGGCCCGCTCTTTGGAGTTTTTGGTTTCTCGGTCGCGCATCAATCCCCACTCTTCACCAAATGAGTTTGGTTGACCCCTCCATGCGCAAGCCAGCCAGGAGGTATGCAATTTTGCCAGGGCAAATTGATGTGACGGCGGCGTCTGCATCTTTTCGCCCCAATGACATGGAATCCGTTCATGTCAAATGATGGGAATGGATCACACCAGTCACAATTATGGGCAATGTGATCTTCATTATGAATCTTATAATAGATTTTCTGAATTGATAATCGCAGGAATGCCCCGCTGGTGATCACCAGCATTATCATACAATCAAAAAAAAAAAATTGGCTTGCAGAGATGCGAGGATGTCGGAATCCGCACTTGGTGCTGCTGTGAGCCTAGCAGCTCGTGTTCTGCTTGACGCCGGGTATACCGCGTGTCCAACAGTAATTCACCTGGGTATCGACCGGTGACAGCATGCAGATTCTTTTGGGGTGGAGCTGTTTAGTCGAGCGGTTGCCGGACGAATTTCGTGGAGGGTCGAGCTAACGTGACTGTGAGACCACAAATTGTTTTTTTTTTCTTTTTCAATCTTCTGTACGGTGGTGTTGCCCGAGGCACCGGGTGGCATCGTTGAATGCACTTTTGTGAATATTCTTTGACATTGTGAATGAAGATTATGTTCAAGTTATGATATTCTGTGGGATTACACCCTGAATTCTGTGGCCTTGTTCCGTCAGATGGGGGGTGGAGAAAGGACCTGAGGCAAATGGGGGTCGCGAAGCTTCCGCCGATAGGCATGGGAGTGATGAGTGCGTGGGAAAGAGGCCAAGGTGAGTGAGGGGGAACTTGTGTGAGACATCTCGCACTCAACCACCCCATTCACACTATTACTTAGTACTATTTTCTGGAGGCACCTCTACCATAGTAGTCGTGGGCAACACTTGTCTGTCTATCTTCGCCCCTCAAAATTCGGTTCTCTGCTCGAAAACGTCCCGATCCAAAAGCATCTTATTACGATAAATTCGCGTCCTTTACACAGGTTCACCCGGACACGCTTTTTCCTTTCCAATTCGTGCTTTTTTCCTTGACGGTCGTCGCAGTTCAGACGGGGCAAGCGTCCGCTCATCATTTTCGTAATCCCTAATCGTTGTTCATTCAAAAAACTCTATAATGTCATTATCAGCCTCTGACAGCAATGGCTCCTATTCGAGGGCTCCTCCCTCTGGGAAAACACCGCCTCCTGCACCTTCAGCTGCTTTTGCTAAAAGGTGTGATCTCATACAGCTTTCTATCATCTGTTTCCCCCCCCCACTCACCATGTTTTTTTACGCCAGGGCAAGAGAGCTCCAAGCGGAGGAAAGGCTGGGAGGTCGTTACAGGCCTCCTGCGCTGCGCGCCCTAGCTTCGGGTGGTTCACCCCCTAATGAGGTTTCCCCCTCCATCACGACTCCTACGGACGGCTCAACTTTGCCTCCCACTAATTACCCACCGGGTTTCAGGAGGGCCAGGGCTGGAACCCTCCCTTCCAATGTACAACTTGCGGCCCAACGATTTGCGGCAGCATCCAACACATTGGGTAGCACCCCGGCTTCCACTGAATCCTTATTGGAGCAATCGCAGCGCCAGATGGCCCCCGCGCCCGCACCCATATTGTCGACAGCTACAGCTGCTCCAGCCCGGCCAGGATTGCGTCATGCGACATCCGTGGCTTCTTCTGCCGCTTCCACAGTCGGTACAGAACGTAACAGCCGTATTCGATCTGGCTCACTCACGCTCCCCACCGGCGGGCTGTCCAATGCCTTTGGCCCTTCCATCTTCTCCTCATCCTGGCTCTCGTCGACGAACGGCTCCAACAGCGGCTTCCCTGTATTGGATGAGCTTCGCTCCGTTACATCCGCAGATTCAGGAGCGGATGACTACGACGTTCATACATTAGACTATCTAGGATTGGATGATAACCGGCCCGCCACAATAACGGAGCTCCGCAACCAAGCCCAAGCTGCAATTGCCGGGAACCTGGCCAACCCTTCTCGCATGCGCGCTAGCACGGTTTCCAACCCTTACCGTATTAGGCCGTCCATTGGTGGCTCACTTTTACCTTCCACCGCTGCCGAGGAGGAGGAGGAATATTTTGATGATTATGACGAATCCGCCTATAGCCGTCAGCGCCTCAACTCTTACGAAACTTCGAACCCTGAGGGTGGTTATGCTACATCTTCTTTTATTGCGAAAGGCTTCAAGACCACAGATCATCTCGCTTCAACTAGGCCCCGTGCTATTTCCGTTGGGAATCTTGACGATCCCATGCGATCTCTCCAGCAGCGACGGAACACAACTGCGGATAGCCACTCTTACTTCAACGAACTGACTCACCAATCATCCAGTCTCGGTATCGTCTCCAATACCATCGGGGGACCTGCAGGTATACTCAAATCAGACAAGCTCAATGCAGCCCGCAGCGGCACGACTCCAACCGTCCATTTCCCGAACGGAGAAGCACCGGGACGCGCCTCTGCCTACTTAGCCGCTCCCAATTCTCAGATTCGGTCTCTATCCCCCAAGTCTGAAGCCCAGTCCTCTCAAATTCAAACGCCGACTCGGTCTCTATGGATTGGGAATCTCGATAGCGCTGTCACGAGCGAGCAGCTCATCCACGTTTTCGCTCCTTACGGTGCCATTGAGAGTCTTAGACTTTTACCCGAAAAGGTGTGTATGCCCCCCTCTCATAACATCCAAGATCCTGAATCATTGTTGTAGGAGTGTGGCTTCGTCAATTTTGTTGATCAGGCAGATGCGATTCGGGCCAAGGAGGATGTTTTGAACCGGCTCGGAGGCAATATCGGAATGCCCAACGGCCAGACTGTCCGTATCGGTTTTGGCAAGGCAGACAGCGCACCGGTAGCCCCAGCCAAGGGCAGTCCAGCGAGTCCCGGGCCAACATCACCTGGATCGGGTGTTGGGAAGACTCCGGGCGGGACTAGTGTTGGTCTGGGTGGTATGGATGCCCAGCTTCAGTCTACTCCTACTCGAGCATTATGGATTGGTTCAATCCCATCCACGACAACTCCGGCCACGATTCTCAGCGTATTCAGTCCCTACGGACCCATAGAATCGGCGCGGGTTTTAACCCATAAGAATTGCGGCTTCAGTAAGTAAATCTCTGGGCGATTGGCCATGCTCACCTCCAATGACAGTCAACTTTGAACGCTTGGATGATGCGGTTCGCGCACGTAAGGCCTTGAATGGCCGCGATGTCCTGGGAAGCGACGTTGGCGCCATCCGTATCGGCTTTGCCAAGGTACCTGTCAAAAACGGCCAAGAGGGCACTGGTGGCCCAGAAGAGAGCCCTAGTGTCGCCGTTCAAGGTGTTGGTGATCTGAGTGTTGGGGCTACCATCCATGCACTCCGCACGGTTAAGGGCGCCTCGACAATCCCGTCTGATCAGCAGGTTCTTGGTGGCGCGGTCGAAAACTACAGGTCAAACCTACTTCTCAGCATGATTGCCTCCGGCACGCACACGAGTGCCTACATCAGCGATGGCCTCACTAAGCCACCCGGATGGGTACCATTTGTCACGGAGCAACAAATGATTATGAAGCAGCTCAGTGCCGGTAGCAGTGATTCCGACACCGATATCCAGGCTCTCTCTGGTTAGTTTCTCCACATAGTAGCTGACTAAAGGCGCTCTACTAACCTAGCGTAGAATTCAGGCCACCAACAATGTATTACACAACCATCCCACTGGTGTCCGAGAGGCCTCATAACCGACGGTGGGATGCGTCCAAGTTGCGTGAACTACGCAAACGCTTGGACTCTGGCACCATGACCGTCGAGGAGATTGACCAAGTTGCTGCTGACTTCCTTGATGGAGAGATCGTAGATCTCGCCTCAGATTGGCTTGGGAACACTGTAAGTTTATCTTGCTAGAGCTGAGATTGAGTGAAAATAAATGTGTTCTTTAGGTTGTCCAAAAGCTTTTTGAGAGATGCTCCCCCGCTCCCCGCTTTGCGATGCTAGAACGCATCACGCCTCATTTGGCTATGATCGGCATTCACAAGAATGGCACTTGGGCTGCGCAGAAAATCATCGAATGTGTCACAAGTCCAGAAGAAGTCGCCTTGATTGCGCAGAATTTGAGAGCCTACGCTCCTCCACTTCTCCTCGACCAGTTTGGAAATTATGTTGTCCAGTAAGTCCACAATGGCCAATTTCGCTACTGTATTGAAAATTCTATGATTAGATGCTGCCTCCGTTTCGGGGCACCCGCGAATGATTTCATCTTCGATGCTATTGTTGATCGCATGTGGGAGGTGGCTCAAGGCCGCTTCGGCGCTCGTAGCATGCGAGCATGTCTTGAGAGTCCCCATATAACACTTAGCCAACAGCGCCGCATTGCAACCGCCGTAATCCTCAACTCTATTCCACTGGCCACGAACCCCAACGGTGCTTTACTCCTGACGTGGTTACTTGATACATCCGGCTTCCCCTCACGCTATAACTTGCTCGCTCCCCGATTCACACCTCATCTTTCCCATCTTTGCACTCATAAACTGGCCTCACTCACTGTTCTCAGAATTGTTAACCAAAAGATAGAGCCTGATGCTTCTCGTCAGATCGTTGATGCACTTTTCGCTTCCCCGGCAGACCATGTCCTTACTGATGTCCTCGGTGATCAAGTTAACGGGGTCGCTGTTGTCCATAAAATCCTCACTAGTCCCTTCATCGACCCGATTCAGAAACCGGAATATATGGAAGCAACAAAACGAGTTCTCATAGAGCTCAAGGTCATCGCCACGCAGGCCTATCGCAGACTCATCGAAGAGGTCGGGCTGCCCGTTCCGAACTTCCAGCCGACCTACAATGCCAACATGCCTACTGGTGGCAAAGCCAAGCCAACCTCGCAAGGCTCGTTTGGCGTTCCAGGCCTACCTTCCGGGTACCCGTCCAATGATCAAGGACTTGCCTCGATGATGGCCGCGTTGCAGATGGGCGGCCAGAATCCCCAGGCTGGCCCTCAACTTCATACTGACCCCGGTTTCGGCGCTCCCCCGCCGCCACCTGTCCGGCGCCCAAATAACATCGGAGCAACGTTTTCTCCCTCTACAGATCCCTTCAACCCTTTCGCCCTTCGCTCCTCTGAAGGAGGCAGTCCGCGGGCTGGGATGCGCCGTGTTGGCATGCCCACGAATGGATCAATGGGGCCCGGTCCATCCTATGGTGGCCAATCGCCTGGCCTAGCACAACCTGGAAATATGATGGGAATGCAACCATCTTACGGTGGCATGACGCAGCAATCCGTCCCTCCTCACGTCTATCAAGCATACATGTATCAAACATACCAACAGAACCCGTCCAATATGGGGACTTTCCATGCATGAATGGCGCCTCTACGAATGTTATGACATCGCTCTTTCCAACTTATTCTGCTGTCTCACGCTCGTTTCACTTGGTTTCTGGTAGTCTTATCACCCCCCGTCCAGCTCACCTTCCATGTTCCCCCCTTTCGGTATACCCCACCCCACGATCATACACGTCTCTCCACACTCCTTCAGACACAAAAATAAAGGGATATATACATGGTGGCGGTTGGTGCTATGGCCTGTTATTTTTTATACTACATCTCTCTCAGCTGGTTCAGTATCTGTACAACAAAGGATGGCTGTAAAACTCAGTCATGATATTCAATAGACGTTTACTATTAACACAATGGTACAATCAAACCTAGTTTTCTCTGATCAGACATTGGGAATTGAGTCTGCCTAAAAAAGGGCTGGCATACGACGTCTACGCCCTACAAACGTTAAGTATGGTCTTATTAATATCTCTTAACCAAAACCTCCGCTAGTGCATACTACGAGATCTAGTCATATGCAGCCGCGCTCCCAGAAAACATTGAGGCGAGGAAATTCTTTCATAATTGAGCGCGCCTATTAGTATTAATGGTGCATGTTGCTCATCGGATGTTGAAGTGACAGAATTTGGCGTCAATCCAACAGCAGTGCTCAAGGGTTCAAGTTATTTTTAGGAATGGTATCGTTCATTACAGATAACAAAATGGGCGGCCAGTACATGGCATCTAGGGTCGCAGCAAAGCTATACAGAATTGCGCAAAGACGGCAGTATATTTATCTATCTAAAACTAGGCTACTTCACCAGGAGGAAGGAACCATTCGTTTGGACCCGCACTGGTTGTTGAGTCTCCACCCAGTCGTCTTCTGGGGCCGCACCTTTTTCAGCTACTAATACGCCCACTGGTGGCCCCCGAATGAGGAGACCGCCGACGGGGTCATTGCCTTTTTCAACTGACTCATCATCGACTCTGACAAGCTTTGCTTCGATGTTGACACTCGGAGGTCCCACGTGTGCTAAGTTTGACCGCTTTTCCGAGAAATCTTGTAAATCCAAGGGGTGAGATGCAAGTACGGGACCCAGAACCGTGGGATGTGTGTATACATTCACAAGGGGGATGGATAGAGCAATTCGGGATTCAGTTAGCGTGGAAGCATCAATAGGTCCTAATTTGCCAATGAGTGAAATGGAAGGGGAGGATATATGACCAAGCATACCACTGATAATAAGGCCCCTCAATGTACCTGCTGTCTCGCCAATCACCTTGACCCGGGCACCATCAAATACCAACCGATCCCACAAGCTTTCTTTTGTGATGAATCCTTCTGTGGTGCCGGAGGTTTTGTGGCGGAGAGCGACAGGGTACAGGAGGAACGATTTAGAAGCATGGTTCATGATTTTCTTAGTAAGAGAGTGAACATGGCCCGGTTTGAGGAAGAGAATGGTGGGCGGCGGGATCGGATATGATTTCAACGTATCCAGATCAGAGGTATCCAGCGGGGCAACATCTGGATGATATGTTAGAGTGTAGCATATAGAGAAACATTGAGGTCCATACGTTCGTCAGGGTGAAATAGTTTGGAGCTGTCGACGGTCGCAAAACTGGTTCCTTCAAAGATTGCGGTGTATGCTATTGCTCGCCCATACGCTGAACTCAGTGGATGTGCTGATACAATGGTGTCAAGGGGAGACAGGGCATGGGACAATGGTAAGAGCGCGCGTGTAGCGGCTACTCCGGCAGTTAGATTTTCATGTGTAAATTGAACCTGCTGTAGGCTACCGTCCGGCGCTGTGAAAGATAAGATGGTGAAAACATCCCCTGGGTCTGGGAGTTTGGATTTAGCTCATTCAGCATGGATATCAACCGTTTGTACGAACTTGGCAGGGGGCTTATAATTTTCTCAACCCTTACACCTTCGCGTTCAACCTCTGGAAATTTGAGTACCTTTACACGGCTTGCAACACTTGCGAGGGCTTGGGAACTGGGCTCGCCAACGACGATAATGGTGTAACCAGTGTCGCCTCCGTGATCATATATGAGTTCGAGGATTTGGGGCAACAATCCCGCCTCAGTGATGATTGCTGAAGGAGTGTGGGATTCCAGGAATGATGAGAGAAGGTTGAGGGCCGAGAGCGTATGAGATTTGATAGAGTGAGCAGCCAATGCAAGGTCACTTAAAACAAACTCTGTCCACAAAGCCCCGGGTTAATACATATCGTCTAGAGTGGAATCGCTCTACCTAGGCTGTCATTGAGCAGGAGCAAAACGTCTGATTTTTGAGGCTTAAGTCCAGCCAATCGAAGGAACCCCGTCCCTAACGCCGCAACACGGTCTTGTAGGTGTGAATTTGTGATCTTGAAAAGGGAAATCGTCGAAATGAAAGTAGAGGCAGTTAGGTGCGCACCTTGGTGTTCCATAAAGTCCTGGGGGCTTCGGACTCGCCTTTGACGAGGTCTGCGAGGATATGAACATCCTTATTCGGTCTCATGGGGAACTAAGTCTCTAGTCAATGCTTGGTACGGTCACGCGGAGGTAGTGAGCGCACTCGTCCCATCAGTCCAGTTCCATAGTTTCGGTAGATAGCACTTTCGCCCGGATTTCGGACACGGGCAACGTCACTTTGCCTTCCTAGTAGAATCGGATGCACAAGTGGCTGGGGCCTGTAGAGATTATTGAGCAGAAAAACGGTAGCACCAATGAGCCCGAGCAAGACGGTGAGGTCATCTGTGACCAAGTAATCCGAGACAGTGAACGCCATGGGTTCAACAAGCTTCAGTGCTTTGCGTGGTTGTTGCTCTGATGGTGAGATTCGGTGGGAATGAATGTGGAGACTTTTGGCCTCGGCCAACTTACCTGATGTAGTAATTCATCATCACGTATTGGTCAGAAACCCCCGGCTTGAATTTATCCTTGTTTTTCTTGATCCATATCTTGTGGATGGCTCGGAACCGCCGTATGAAGGCATCAAGGCCATCCTGATGTTTTCACGTAGGGTATGGAGCGCCGCGTGGTGGTAACTCATATGGTCGTCTCGCGCATGATGGGAGATCTGGTATGGAACACTCCTGACCGCGCGACACCGTATGGGGTCACTCTGCGGGTTGTAATCGAACTTTCACAAAGAAATGTATTCCAAGCAATGTGGTATATGGCGCGTCTTTGGTCCTCTCCCTGCTGTTTCTACTCTTACAAAATAGTTTTATCTGTCTGCGTCTACTTATTGGAAATAGCTAAACTCAATATTTTTTTGGGACGGCGCCTGTCTACGTTCACGGCTTATGACCAGCTCATTATTACGATGCCCCATCGTGGTGAGTCTGCTTAAGACCCTTATCGGTGAGGTTGCCACGGCCATCCACGAATGGCTTCCCAATGTTCACATGCTATCGTCTCAGCGGCTCAGCTGACTTAGAATAGCATAGTGAATTATCAATGCCTCTTTGACGCCCAAGTGTAGACCTCCATTCTTCCCAAATCCCACCATGAGCACCAGTGTTGTTGAGACGACCACCCCCAAAAGCGCCCTCAATGTTGTGATGGTAAGTGTGGTATCCCGATTTTGCCAACTATTAACGGCTATTCTGATATATATGACACTAGGGAGCAATGACTTTTGGAGAGGCCGGCACAAATGGTGCGCGGGTTCACGACCTCAAGGACGTTGAAGCCATACTGGATGTCTTCGTCTCTCATGGCCACACTGAGGTATGTTTTGAGGGTAACTTCTCACCGGGTGTTTGTTTACTGCGACAGATTGACACTGCAAGAGCGTACTGCGGTGGCACGAGCGAGGAATTCTTAGGAAAAATCGACTGGAAGAAACGGGGGCTTGTGCTTGAAACTAAACTCTATCCAGTCAAGGTATATTAATATTTAGAGTGGGAAGAATGCCAATAGCCCCCCGTAGCCAGGTATCATCAGCGACAAGACTACGGAACCCATCAACCTTACCCCAGATGTATGTTGGCTTTCGCACTTTATTGACAAGGTATTCACCGTCAGTAGGACCTTCGCAAACACTTGATGCGTTCTCTGAAAGCACTAAACGTGCAGTGGGTGCCAACTTCTTCGTGACTGCATTGGTCAGTTCAATTTAGAATTCTTCTCACCAGGTCTATCGATATGTGGTATTTGCATGGCCCAGATAGGACGGTCCCGCTGGAGATTACCATGAAGGGTGTGAATGATCTTTACAAAGAAGGTTATTTCAAGAGATTTGGTATCAGCAACTTCATGGCGTGCGTTTTCCACCTCTCACAATGCTCAAAAAAACACTGAGATGGATGGTAATTCATAGCTGGGAAGTTGCGGAGATGGTAGGAATCTGTCGCGCCAACGGATACATTCAGCCCACCGTGTACCAAGGATTGTATAACGCCATTCACCGCGGTGTAGAACCGGAATTATTCCCCTGTCTCAGGAAATTCAACATGAGCTTTTATGAATTCAATCCATGTGGGAATTCCAATACACTCTCATTTTCGACCATTCATGTTGTGGGTTTAGTGGGAGGGGGTTTCTTTACTGATAGATACCAGTCAGTTGAGGATAAACCAGAGCCCGGTTCGCGTTTTGATCCAGAGAAACATCAAGGAAAGGTAGGTAATTGCATGACACCGTTTAGACCCTTCCTAACGGCGATCTGGAGAACTATCGGTCTAGGTAGGATTATTCTTGGTAATCCATGGCATCAGCTGCTTATTTCTGGCCGTCAAGGTATTGGAATGAACCGCATTTTGAAGCCTTGAATAGGATTCGCTCTGTTGCTCAAAAGCACGGGTTGACCATGGCTGAGATTGCTCTTCGTTGGATATCCCACCATAGTTTGATGAGACGGGAACATGGTGATGCTGTTTTGATTGGAGCCTCGAGTTTGGCGCACATTGAACAGGTAGTTGATCTCTCTTGCCGTCCGTATTTGACTGATTTTACACGTCCACGTTTAGAATTTGTTGGATTTGGAGAAAGGCCCACTACGTAAGTTCCGCTTGTGCGCGCAGAGACCAAAAATCTCAGTTGACCATATCCCAGCCGAAGCTGTTGTTCAGGCACTCGATGATGCCTGGCTATCCGTCAAGGCGCATGCTGCTAATTATTACCATTGAAAGAATAACAATTTATCTCGTGTCTAGCATGGATCTGCCCCACCTTGATCTCAGCTCCTCCACTTTGATTATTACCCCCGCTGCGGCTCTCCTAAGTTTTACCTCATGCACACCACCACCACCTTCGGCCTTGAGCCCTTTTTCCAGCCCGGAGAATATAGCGCTTGCCCATTCAGCTGTCCCAAGCGTCAGCGCTGTGTGTTCAAGTCCAAGTATGCGTCCCCCGTCAAGCTCGAGACAGCCGTCAAGGACAATAAGGGCTAGTTCCAAAGCAGACGTTAGAACGGAAGCTTCCTTTGGCAAAGTCTCTTCGCTGAAATTTCTAGGGGTATTTGTCGTGTCATCCGTGTCCGGCGCCGTGCTTGAGACTGGTCTGGTGCCCAAAGTCACGGCCATCTCTAATGCATCTGGTGCGATTATCGACATCCACTCGGGTGCTAGATGGGAAGCGTGCACCAGAATAGCTATGGTTTTGAGAAAGTGTGAAAGAACTACGGGATTCAGGATGAGACCAGTTCCTGCGCCATGGTAACGCTCTCTTCCAGCTCGGTGGATAGTCCTCTCCTCTCTTGTATTTTCGTCCCGCAGGAACAGCCAGAACCGATTGATGAGCGGCGCAATGAAAGATTCAGCCGCAATTTGGGTGAAGGTATTGGGGCCCTTGTGTTTGGGCAAGTCCTTGTCTGTTTTCAGCTCCTCCACTTTTTGGGGCCTTTGAATGCGGAGTCGACGCTCGCGAACTAACTCCGGGATTTTCTCTAAACTTGCGTCTTTCCCCCGATCCGTCGCCTGTTGGCTGAGGGAATCAACGATTTGAGGGATTTGGTTTGCGGGATTTGATGCCAGATATTTATTGTGCAATGCTGGTGCCAATAATTTGCTCGGGAATGAGATTTGCTGTGTAGGTAAGGTAGGAGGAACAGCCAGGGAGGCCAATTCTCTAGCACCCAGAGCCAACGCATTAAGAACGACATATCGCTGGTTGGTGGAATACTGATTTTTGAAAAATTCTTCAATGAGTGCACTGTAGAATTAAGCCAGCCATCAAGACAAAGTACCACTCTCAAAACATGGAGGAACTCACGGGGCAGCCTTCTGAGGACAACAGGCTACAAGCGCTGTCAAAGAAGCTTGCCTTTTATCTTCGAACCCATCGAGTTCATGATTATCTTGTAGACCCAAAAGCCCATAGGTAATATTGACCGCATTTTCCTCTGAGACAAATCAATATGGTGGAGGGAAATATGGAATAGAAACTGACCAAGTTCTGTGCCATATCCCTTCTTTCTTCTTATCAGCTCCTCCGCGCAATTGAGAGCCATTTCAATCCGGTCAGCCTCGTGGTTGTCATCCGTTTTCATCCCTCCGCTACCGCGAATCAGGTCGCCTAGCTGAGCAAGATATACAGGGCGAGGGAGTTTCTTCACACCGACGTGGATGGTGGGATCCCCTTCAATTTCAGCTAGCTCTGATGGCGTCGGGGACGAGGAGCGCGAGGATGCCGGGGACTCATATCCGGTCATCGAATCGTCAGAATCGTAGCTATCCGCGTTTGGTACAACAACCTGAGCTCGTTTGCCAGACTCTTGAACCGCACTGGAGATTATTTCTTCCACATCACGGACATCATTGTTGTCGACTTCGGAAGGTTCTTCAAGAATGGCATCAATGTCGCGGGCAAGGATCAGCTGTCTCAGTTCCCTGGACCAAGGTTTTCCGGCATCTTTTCCATCCCAGTCTCGAAAATCCAATTTCTTACCAGATAGATGGGCAATAACTTCGGCGGCAAGCATGCCACAGCGGCGAATTGACGGATCCAAGTGGCTGATATACCTCCCTATCCCTGTGATGAACTCTGGGGACAGTGCAAGGGATTGAATTGCCTCAGATGATTTAGGGAGGTATGAGATGGTGACGAGAAAGAGGGAAGTGACATCTAGTTCATGATTAGTATTCAACCAAGTATTGGTACGAGCACCCACAATGATGGCGGGAAAGCAGAGAATGTTTGATGTGGTCCTGGGATGACCACACATCAAGAACAGTCTCTAGAAACGCGCTGAGAGCTAAATGTTGACACTGTTAGGTGAACATAGATTGATGTCGGAAGAGCTAAATGTTTACATCCTATATTCATATCTGCACCGTAGGAACCCGCTATCCAGCAGACGAAGACTCGCGAATAGAGCTCGTCCCAATCACGGCCGAGCGTTATGGCCTGAAGAGATTCCCAAAGTTCTTCCCTCTCTGGCTGCACTTCTCCTAACAGGCCGCGGATCAAGCAAGCTTCACGTTTAATGTGAGCCCTCTGGAGCGTGGAGTCGGAGTGAACAACAGTAAGCGACGCAAACAGGGAGACCAAGATCGATTGGAGTATTAAACTTGACGAAAGCCCATTGATAATGGCAAACCAGATGTCAGAGTACCCTTGAGAATCCCCCCGACCCAAACGAGTGCGGATGGTACTGAGTGTTACCTGAAAGAAAGACGGTTGCGATCGTGATACAGGGGGGGAGGAGGGGAAAACCCCCAGATGAACAAGCTTTGTTAACAGATAGGACATGGGAGAAATAAAATCTAGGTCCGACGTTCAATGTGAGACTCTCCAATCGTCGAGACACGATATACCTTCAGGTGGTTTGGATACGAGGGAATATATTAAGACCTCAGACCTTTGGCATAGATGATTAAAGTAAGCCCCGTGCTCCAAAAGAGGCGGGATGGGCCTTGCACCAGCAAGTTTGTTTGCAACCTTTGCTGGTACCGCAGCAACATTTCGCACATAGTCTTCCCAGGTTGATGCCCGTTTATAAGACAGGATTCCGCCAGCATAGGAGAAGATAGCGGCATAGATTCGGTCTAGAGGGTATTCTTTCGAGAGGCGTGCCAAAATATATGTCCCATAATCGGTGAGCGCCTGGGATAAGATTGTTGAATAGGCAAGCAACACAATGTCCCCAGCTGCGGGAGACGCGAATCGAAAACTGTCCGGACAGAAGTATTGTTCCAGTAAGGGTGTGGCGTTATGTTCCGCCAAGACAGTAGACCAAGTTGGAATAACATGATCGAGGAGGGCTTTTTGAAGTGCTGGGATGTGTTTGGATACCTTCAACATATCTGCTTGAAGTGGCTGGGTATTACAAACCCGGAACCGAGGAGGTAATAGGCCAAGGCAATCGAGCGGACCACATAGGTGAGCGATAAGCGTATCGACATCAGGTATAGGGATCTGTAGACGGTTGATCACCTCTCCAATGTGTGCTGGAGCGGTAATATCAGACCCCTTGGTTGGCATGCGATGGGAGGATATGTATTGCAATACTTATTCAGCGTTTGATAACAGTGCAGTTCCGAAGTGTTCATATTCAATGAGTGTTACATAAGCTAACTCCGCAGGTTCCAAACTCGGTGGAAACAAGCACTGGAAAGGGCGAAATACATGTCCATTCTCGAGTATAAACATGAAAGAAGCTTGACCATTTAAACAATACATACGGAAATAGGTTCGGAAACAGGTGGTATTTAGATAGTGGAGGACAGTCGTACAAGTACAATTTACGGTGAAAAAATACGACTCAGTCTCTCAGATTTCACCGTGTAATAGATGAAGCTCAATTGGGAGAGTTTAGGCCTAGCCACCAAGAAGAGTTCAGAAAATGGAGCGATCTACGTTTGTGAAAAATAGACAAACCTTCTCTTTCTTCGACGCAGGTTTCTTGGTCGGGGTAGACTTCGAAGCAAGCTTGGTCTTCGAAAGAACTGCCTTCGGCTTGGTGGGCGCCGCCGTTGCACGGGAACGAGATTTCGAAGCTGCGGTGGCCGCAGGCTTTGACTTAGGGGCAGGCTTTTTGGGTGTTCCAGTAATGACCTACAAATGTGGTGTCATGAAATACTGGTATATTCAAAGGGAGCCATCAGCCTACCTTTTTGGCGACCCCTTTCTTTCGGGCGGCTTTCTTCGGAATCGCTGGGGACCTCTTGACCGTGAGATCTTTCTTTGCTGGTGCTGCTGATTTTTTTGTGGAAGCCTTTGTGGTTGCGGGTGCTGGTTTTTTCGCCTTGTCCCCGGGGGTTGACTTGGTAATCGCTGGGCGCGAGGGAACGGATTTTTTGACGGGTGCAATCCTCGCTCTGGTTGAAACGGGCTTCGCCTTCGCTGCCTTGGCCTTTGGGCTGGGTTTAACAGTAACAACTTTCTTGGGAACCGGTTTATCATTCTGGTTAAGGACTCATATTATTACAATATCTAGTTGTGCTTGCAAATTAATTACATACCTCCTTGCTTGGATCAGAACGAGCCTTAGCGGCTAGTTTGACCTTCCCCGAGGGACCTTAATAAAGTAATGCATATTACTATTAAGTGGGTGTGGATTCAACAATAGAAGTGCCTTTTGGAAGGATGAACATCCCCTTGTCACTTCCGGTCGCAATAGCACGGTTGAGCTGGCTCGCAGCGGTGGCATTCACGTCAATGTGATACTTGCTTTCAACAAACTGGGATGATGACTCAGCCCCCTGCAGACGGGCGGAGGCAGCAATGGTACCTTCTTGATCATTGGCCGCGAGACGCCCATTCGTGCGTCATCGGGATGCGCAACGATGCATTCCTAGAAACGTTGAGGTTATATAAAGTTACGAGGTGGTGATATAAACATCATTTGCTATTGAAATTTGTGTGATTCTGTAGCGAACCTTGATCATGTCTACCCAAGTGGGGTGTGTAGCTGCATGAGACTTGCTGGTTGCCGCAGGAGGTTTGGCCGGAGCCTTGGTCGTTACTTTCTTAGCAGCAGCAGGCATCAGGATATGGATCAGGATACGGAGGGATCGGTGTTGGGGATGGATGGAGACAAGCGGGGGGATGGGAGGAAAGGAGGGGTAAAAGCAGCCCGTTTGTTGGCTCCGAAACCCCAAATGCTACGACCGCCGAGTCACGTGATATGCGCGCACGGACACACCTCGATAACAAAAAAAGAAGTATGGGATGCCACCGTAAGAGTCATAAAAGAGGTAGCCTGAGGGTTTAGGTGCGAGTGGTAGTTTTCTGTAGGTTTCTAGGGGCACCGAATCTCTTGCAAGGTCGAAATAATATGGATCGTGCCTTGGGCCGTGGAAAAGAAAAAACCACTATGACCATGGGCGGCAAATAATCATCGCTTTCAGCACAGGAATGATAGCTTTTGAAAAATATGTGCAGTCCTGTTCGTCTAGTAGTGATTTGTATTTTCGGAAGGGGTCGGATGTGTGTTGGCCGAAGAGACGATGAAATAAAGGTCCTGGCTTTGACCCAAGTGGTACTTTGTTGAACTTGACAAGGGCTAGTTGAATCGGCGCTTCCTGATTGGAACGTCAACACGTGACATTAAGGCTCGTTCAGGCCACCCGGGACTCTCTCGTGGACGATTTCCGACATAATTTCTAGACCATGTTCGCCAGATTTCCGAAACGCCTCCCCAATCCTGCATTTTCGAGGAGAAGGCATATATGTACCACCCTTCCAAGGCAGTCGGACGCTCTCTTCATGGTCTGTGTTTTTTGTCGTCAGTCGACAGGCTCATAATGGGCTAATTCTTTGTGCCATACAGCACCGGGATACACCATATAATAATCCCAAGGTTAGTTCCGCTCCTGGTGGCTCTACTCGATTATATAGCTATCCTGCAGATCGCTTTTGAATTCAATGCCGATAATCTAAAACGTGCACAAGAAATTATATCCCATTACCCCCCACAATATAAGAAGGCTGCAGTCATCCCGTTACTCGATCTCGGACAGCGGCAAAACGAGGGTTGGACGAGCATAAGTGTCATGAACTACGTTGCTAACCTGTTGGAAATGCCACCGATGCGAGTTTACGAGGTAGCGACCTTTTACACCATGTTCAATCGGTGTGTGATGCCCTCAGTTTCACCAGAGTTATTAAAGACGAGATGCTCAGAGAGCCAATTGGGCACAACTTCGTTCAAGTTTGCACAACTACACCATGTATGCTACGCGGCTCGACAGACATTCTCAATGCTACATGTCAACACCTTGGGGGGATAACACCAGGCCAGACTACGAAGGACGGGAAATTCACCGTAGTAGAGGTTGAATGCCAGGGAGCGTGTAGTAATGCACCCATGATGGCAATCAATGATGATTTCTACGTATGTGGTTTATTTTATCTACTGACAGTCGACTCATCGCATTTCAGGAGGATCTTACCACCGAAAGCACCAAGAAGATCCTGGACGCATTTGCCAAAGGCCAGAAACCTCAACCTGGCCCACAAAGTGGCCGAAAAACTAGCGAGAACTCTGCAGGTCTGACCTCTCTAACCACCAAGGTATTTCCTACCACTAGCAGCCATGACCGCACTCATGATACATAACAGCCGTACGGTCCTGGAGAGTTCTGCTTACCAGAGTTTAGTTAGACACATTAATAGGCAACGCCCGTAATATGCAAAATGGATTTCTGTCAAACAGATATCATTGTGGACGTCATTTCAGCATAAAGTTCATCAATTGCGACAAATATTTGACTACTCCCTCCTCAATCATCACCTTCACCATCATCATAGCCGTGAAAACCTTCGCCTCCTTCGGGTAACCTCTCGACGATGTAACTGGAGTATTGTTAGGATGCTGCTGAATTTGGAAAGCTTCCACTCACTTGATTTCTTCCTTGAGGTCTTTCAAATAGCGATCTTAAGTTATTCTCAGTAAAAAAATCTATGACAGGCCAGGTCGTGGAGACAAACCCAAGGGAATATCACGGTGGTCCGTTCCTACAATACATTGAGCAAACGAAAATAAATGGAGAAACCACAAACCAAACGGCATCTCAATTTCATCTGCGATTCCTTCGATACCCATGAATGTAAACGCGACCACGGTCACAATTGGAATCGTGGCCCAACCCAGGTCATTGACCATTGTAAGTGGTAAAGCGAATAGATATAAGGTGACACATTGTTTGAGATGGATACCATCTGCGGACGGTGTCAGGAGGGGCAATTGATATCATCATGTACTAACAAGAAATAGGTATCGGGGTGTTCGCGACACGCTCCATTGCAGTAAGCTGGTCAACCATTCCCCCAATTCTGCAGGATCCTCAACAGGATACATAGGACGTTGATAGGGCGCTTACAATTGGATCATTGCATTTGTCCCTTGAGTGAGATCAGCCCGAGGGATCATCCAACCGAAATTGAAGCGTACCAGCGGGACCAACAGTCTCCATGAACCCCTCCCTCCTAAATTGATAGATCTTTGCCGTAAGCTCGTGCGCAATACTGACCACGGCGGTATATAAGCGTCCGCTCAAGAAAACGAGAAAACGAGAAAACAGACATTAATGGAAGCGGTAATGAGGCTTCATCAGCGTAGGGGTGAAATTCAACACTGCGATGTGTACCACCGAGGAGCGGGGTAGTAGAATCTACCAGTTGACTCTTGCTGCGCTTTACGCGAATCCGCTTCGTAGCATCTGGACGCGCCGTGTCGGGTGATGAAGCTTCGCTGAGGTCATCACGGCTGAGGGCCATCGAGTTGGCCCTTGTTGCGGCATAAGATTCTGTCCCTTCTGTCCTTAGAGTGTTGTATCCACTTTCATCAAACCGAGCGAATGAGGCTGGCAGGACCCCATGATAATCGGCCCAATTTATGCCATCTTCTCCTCGCAAATAGTGCTTTACAGCAAATGCAAAAGACAAGCACAGCTTAAGGACATCCACTTTTCTTCGATGAAGTTGTTTGTGTGTCACGTCAGATATGGGTGTTTTCCCTTTGACATTCGCTGGTTGTTGGTCCGTAGGAGGAAGACCGACGTGCACCCAGATGAGCCGCGAGAGGTTTCGCACATTAGCTGTCAGCGATGCGAAACATTTTCGACCCTCCCAATACCGATCATAAGATGTGCTTAAAATGGCATATGAGTTAGCGGCTCTTGTGAGATCTAACAGGCAAGCCCACCTATTTCTGTTGGACACTCATCTATCATCAACCTGACCCATGTCACAAGCGAAAACAGCGAACCTGAAGACCAACAAAAGACCGACCTAGCGAATTTCAGTAAAATAGTTGTGAACAGTATGCTTCACGCACCACGACAGCAAGTAATGGTACAACTGAGTTC
Organism: Collybia sp. MG36; assembly: GCA_003313185.1. Taxonomy (NCBI): domain Eukaryota; kingdom Fungi; phylum Basidiomycota; class Agaricomycetes; order Agaricales; family Clitocybaceae; genus Collybia; species Collybia sp. MG36. Next base: position 34,493 of record QGOG01001862.1, read on the forward strand.
GTCAACGCCATATGGTACCCCTTGGACCATGCATACGTGACTGCTGCAGCAAACAGGGTGACCGTTAAAACGGGTCCTGCAATCCGGCTCACAATCTACAGAAATGAGAACATAGCCGTGATGGGGGAAAGAAATAACGAACACTTCCTTTCAGCCTAAACACGTCCGGAAGCCATGAATACTGTGGTCAGACGTTTAAGGGTGGTCCCCCAGAGATGCATCTAAATTTACCTTGCGCAGGTGCTTTCTCTTAATCCTCGGCGCCTGCAGGCATGAATGTTCAAAAATGAAAATCGGTGTCGAGAAATTCCTCAACTTGAATCGAAGGAAGCACAGATCTCAATGAACTTTTCACTGTCCCGGTTTCCATTTCGATGGCAATATATCATGCACTTCAGACTTGTCGTAAAGGGCGTCAGTCTTGTTACTTGTCGTATGAGGTTTGTCAGAAAACCGTTGTAAATTTGATCTTTGGGTGGGCGGCGTGGGAGGATCTTACCAAGTCCCACCATATCACATGTATCAAACCATCATGCGATACTTCTGATGGATCTATAGGATGTATAGACGGCTAGATAGTGTCTACAGGCCGTATAAAATTGACTATAGGGCGGAGGGGGCTGGGTTTCGCTTCGGAGAACATGGATTCGAGCCTGCCGGTGAGCCAAGCTAAAGATGACGAGTTTCGATGCTCCTCTGGATGTGGTGAATCAATGAGAAATGGGGATGCCAGTACACCGTGTTCCAGCATAGAAGACTGGGGTGAGGGGGTCGATTTGAATATCACAGTTGACCTCCAAGTATTTGGAAATAAGATCCTGGATACACAAGGTAAGTATGCTCAAAGCTGGAAAGAAATCTCAGGTTTCTCTCAGAACATTAAATCGATATATCCAGTGCACCAGGGAAGCAATCGAGCCCCGAGGCCCCGACCGGAGCGACCGGCCACACAGAGCCAAGTCCACCAAGCCGATGGCACGAACTAGGGTATGTACATGTTCCAGACGCGCGTTCCCGTTGAAGTAAATTTCTTTGGGTTATGGCAATGCAGGATTTGATCGGCTGAAGTTATAGGTTCAGTCCGCGCCCTAATTAGAGGGTCTTGGTAGGGATGCATTTTGGGACGCGTTTCCCAGTCCTATTATGTTATCACACATTGCACGTGTCATGTGACAAAACGCGAACTACTTGTCACGCTGCGCCGTTGGCTTATCCATGTAAATCTACTTCCAAGACTTACACCAGAGTCCGGATTGAAGTACTGATACAACATCCACAATTTCTGGCCCCCGTTGTGTATTCCGCAAGCGCCTCGTGATTGCCGGCGCCCGACTCGAACCTGCGCGATGGAGAATCTAAGGCGCGCCATATATGCGTTGCAGACCGCAGCCTCAAAACACAAGAAGATTGATGAAGCAACTCAGGATAGCATCGCACAGCTCCCGTCGGTCCTCAAATTACTTGTACGCTAAAATATATGCGCCCTCCGAATTGCTAACCAAGCACCAGGAACTTACAAAAACATCTGGAAATGTGTATCATAGATTAGGATCCCTCCTTCGCCCGCGGACAACTCCCATTTATGCTGTGTTTCCTGCACTTGGCCTCAGATATTTTGTGGCTGTGCTCACTTTCATATCTGGTGAAAAGATAGCCCCAGCCGTCGAAAGTAGAGATGCAGGTACGAAGGCCTCTTGGGAGGGTGTGCAGGCGGCACTTGTCTCTGGGGTTTTAGTTAGCCACCTCTCAATTTTATATTAACAACATCACTCACCATATCACACAGGACTTTCTTGAAGTACATGCAAATGGTATGCGTTACATCATCATCCTCGGAATGCTTGAATCACTTTGACAATTGGTCCCAGAAACCGCCAGAGGGGCTGTAGCAGCTGCGGTTTACTCTACTCTACTTGATACCTATCTCCCTTTAAACCCGTCGTCGATTACAGAAATCAGGGGTGATTTGTTGCTTGCAGTGAGTTGAATGTCTACAACGCTAATATTGCGACGCCTCTAACCATGGTGGCTGTGGTGGCAGGTTTATCAGCTTCTCTTAGAGACCGTCACGTCGAGTCCCATTAATCAACGTAAGCTGCGGGATCAAGAGGTCCTCGGGGGGTAAGCGATTTGAATTATTATCCACTAATTTCTAATCCATCATGCGCAGGAGGAGGATAGGAATAGTTCTTTCATGCAGTAAAGGTATATGGGGCTCCAAATACTCCTACCAGTCTAATCCACCGCTGTTAGACTTTCTAGTTGTCGAAGCATTATTGCAACTTTTCGCAAAACTCCTGCCTTCACTTGCCGGTGGGCGGGAAAAACGGACCGAATTCATCAACCAAGTATTCCACCCAACAACGTTCTCCACCAGTCGTGAAATAGTTCAACTTTTAAATTCAATCTCATCAACTAATTGGGATGTGACCTCGTTAAAAATTATGGATGTCCTAGCGGAAGCTGATATAGGAAGGTGCGGTTTAGGCAAAATCGCCAACTCCGAATATTCAAACCCACATGCAGCCCCCAACCATTTCGAACGGAAGAAATTTGCGTTAATGGTTCCATAACGTATACTATTGATAGGATATACGTCGATCACACGGCGCTTACAGCTAATATTGAGCAGGTAAGAGGGTATCATCGATTCGATTTGCTCAACTGGATCCACTTTTGAATAGGAAGGCCAACTGGAGACATTTCAAAGTCCATATTCAAATATAAACAAGATCAGACTGTCTGCTCCGTTACATTCCAAAACGAATGTGACGGTATACCTTTCTTCATCTCCTATCCTTGGTAACACGCCCCTCAACGGTCCTGCGACGAAGGAAGCAACATTACAGCTATCCTTTCAACTTGAGGGAAAAGAAGTTGAACGATTTGTGCAGGCCCTCAAATATAGGGGATTGGTGAGCAAATTGCGTGTTTTGTTGCAGCGGGCCCATGAATTTTATAGGCTGATATCATTTCCGAACTCGAGCGAAAGATGTCGAAAGCAGAGGCTCACGTCAACCTCAATTTCAACTTCAACGAGCGAATCCCGCCCATCTCTACACAGGTTCGTACCTGCTTCTCATGTACGCGAACGCGGGCATATTTTCATTCCGGACTAGGAGAAAGTACAGAATATCACAAACTGTGATTAGCCTCGCTCCTCAGTTGCTCAGCGACTAACATCGTAACAATGGCAGTGTGGAATTATCATGATACGCCTGGCCATATTGAACCCACATCCCCGCTGGTAGCAAGTCATCCAGGAGCTGCAGACATCCTTCCTCGCCAGCTACTTGAACTGAAGGATCTTGATATCTTGAACCGGCCTAGCACAGGCCCCAGACTGCCCCAAGTAGAACCAGCAGGCAGCCATGAATCCGTGACCACACCCACAAAGTTACTGGAGGTTGACGAAGATATCGATATCTCTAGCTCTGACAATGGTGTGTACAATTCCTCGCCGCGTATGCTTTACGTCATTAGCTGCAGTTAGTGGTCAAGCCACAGATTCCAAGCCTATAGCCAAGATACCGATAATTGATGCCAAACGAAAGAGACCCGAGGTTATTGTTATTGACGATGAGGACGATGCTCCCCCTTCTAAGCGGCGCAACGAACGGCGTCGCCCTGGAGTTGCTGTGCTAGATACCGCGGCTGTCATTCCCGCCGCTAGAGATACAAGATCCACCAAGCGTCAAACAAGATATGGTGGTAAAACCAGAACATCATCGCCGAGACCCACAATGGACATTGATGAGACCCTGCCGAACTCTGCGGGCTCCCGCCAAGGTGTTTCAGACCCGCCCAAAGGGAAGGTGGCCGCTATGAAGCGTAAGGGTGGTAAAGCTACAAAGACTGCAACGAGAAATAAAGCACGCAAGGCAAAGGCTAGTCACAGGGCACCAGCGCCCCCTCCCGAAGTGTGTTTTGCATTTTGGTTTTATTTCCATATACTAGAACTGCTTAGCACACAGTGGGCGCCTGTTCAACTTCGCCTCCTATGACCACACCAGAAGTGAGGAGTTTCATTCTTGAGTTGTTAATAGATCGTTGATCCACTGGTGACAGCCCAAATCAGAACAACGCGATGTGCAGATGGATAGCGCCCCCGACGAAACCATGACGCACGAAACGCGTCTTGCACCATGGGACGACCCCGTATTTATGAATAAATCGCGGGGGAGAACAATAGAGAAGCTAGTAATTGATCAGGAACGTGCTATTCCGCGCGCAGCTTCCCCACGTTTTGACGAGGAACATTCGAAAAGCTCTATCCCCCAAACGGAATCGACGCACCGGCATTTAGATCTATTAACGAAAGAGGTTTTCTTCCTTGTGATTCTGCTGGAAATTCCCGCTCACGGTGTCATAGACAATCGGGAAGGAGGGTCGAAATCCTCCATCGCCACCCTCCCCAGTCGCGGCGATGATTGGTAGCACAAATTCCGGTTTCGTACGGGCGTCCCTATTTGAGAAACATCAGCAAGAATGCCCACAAAAATTAGCGTCCACTATCCCGGTATCCTCTCCACCTCAGAACCAATCATCCCCGAAGCATGGACGTACGTCGTATCTCACTGTCCCGACGTCCAGCGCACTATTGCACAAACCTCGAACCCAGCAAATCCCTCCCGCGTACACCCCAAGTAGAGTTCTCAGGCGCCGTATGTTGTTGTCCTTTCACTTGAATGAAACCTTAACCCTTTAGGAGCCCGGGGCTTGGGCGGACTCGACATTGAGGCAGGTTACGCTGAAGATCGTATCCAGGGAGGTCGCAGGACCCGCTCCACTCCCAAAGGAAATCATATTCCCAGGATAATAGAGGTCAGTCCGCAGTATAAAATTATTACTGGTGCATGAAATACAATCCTACAGATTATCAAGGAAATCACTCAAGTATCTGCAGAGATAGTCTTTTTCTTCGTGTAAATATTGACACTTCCCAGGTTATCATCGATAAAGCTTCACGGCGGTTCGAGAAAGTTGAAGGCGACATGTATGTTGGAAGAATGACGATCCTGCAAGGGACGGCTGATGCACTTGTCGAAATGCGCTCAGAGAGGTAGGCTTTACATGCTTGATAAATTTGGCATTTCATCCCTTGCTGTCGACTAGTGTCGACCACTTGAATAAATTTATCGACCTGGAATTGGACTACACATCCTACCACCGTAAGGTCGTCGATGGTCTGGAAGAAGTTGGCAAAGCTACTACTGATATCTCCAACACCATCTCCAACATCATCAAAAACCACGACCGGGACTCCCTTTCCAAGAAGTTCCCTACCAGCCTGTTCCCAACGCCCCTGCCCGCCATTTTCTCAAGGCCGCCGAGCGGTCTACTTGGCTCCGATTGAACAAATGTTGTCAGCACCCATGTTTCTTTCTGACTCGATTGTTGTATGATTAGTGTTGGCTTGCAATCAGTTTGCTGAATTTCCGACCGGTCGCTCTCATATTATATATCTCCGCCTGCGGGTGCGCTTTGGGACATAAAATATGCGATAGCCATGAGACGAGCTTGCCTAGCGAACCTGGCTGAGTAGGTGTGGTGACACGTCGGGTTATATCCCGTCATAAATATTAATGTATTTTCTCGCAATATCTACACATTGCGGGCAAAACGGAACTACTGCTACTTTTGTCCCACCTCCAGCATCTTGTGGTCCCCGTGGATTGCGGGATGCGACGGAGATGCAAGCCGGGGAAACGAAATGCGCACAGGAGCGAGGGGAGCGAGTCCAGGGAATGGGGTGGAACCAGCAACCGTGATAAATGGGCCCAAGTCACCTCCTGTGCTGAATTATCGTTTCTCGAACGCGAAAGCGATGTATATGTCTAATGAGTGTAATTCTGGTCAGCAACCAAAGGGGAGGGGATGAAGCCGACGCACTAGCAGCCTCCCACTGGTCTTCATCCATGGAGCTCTCCCCATTTGCATCAACAACTTTCATGTGTGTCATGAGGGGGCCAAACTCCGGGTGCTCCTGGTGTTCCTCAAAGACCTGGTGAAACTCTTCCTTGTACACCGGGTAGAGCTTGTAATCCGCCGCCATCCTGTGGGTCGTCGGGAGTCAGCATGTGCCGCGTCGAAAAGGGGTTATGATGCGGCAAATAGACGCACTGGACAAAATTATCCCACCGCACGATATACTCTGGCACGTTCTCGACTGCGTCCTGGAGATAAAACCAGTACTTGTGCCCAAACACGGGTTTTGACTTGCGATCTTCAAAACGGATTGTATATACTGAGTTCCCAAAGGAGAGCTCTTCCGTATCTGGCGGCAGGGCATCCAAGTGTTCCCTATGTATAGGTCAGCGGTACCACGCGGTGTATTACAAGGGACGCACAGTAATTGGTCCGCATTTGGGATGGTGCCAATGAATACACCGCCGGGCCTCAACCACCGGGTGACATTCTCGAGCATGCAACGTGCTTTTTGCACGGTCTCGAAAGCATAGTGCATGCAGAATTGCATGGAGACGACATCAAAGTGCTGTACGAGCCGGGCTGGGGGAAATGCCCTGGAGAGCGGCTCAGTGTAGCAGTCGAGCGGTTCAAAGTGGGCCTCGAAGCGGGGGCCGCGGAGGCTCTGGTGTCGCGAGCGAGCCTGTTCCACGGACACGGCTGCAATATCTTAATCCGCCGTCATTCAGTTGACGGCTTTTTGGACGGAAGGAGAAAGGTACCGACCGACACCATACAGCTCCTTTACGCGAGCCTTGGCCCATTTTGTCATGTCACCGCCCTTTCCACAGCCCATGTCGAGGACCTTGCCCTTGCTGCGACTTTTTCCCGGACCGGAACCGGAGATGCTTGATTTCGCAAGCACAGGGTGTGCGAAGCGCGTGATTAGCACCGACTTGACCCAATTGTTGAAATTTTTGAGGCCAATGATGGGAGAGTCGAGGCGCTGGACCACACCCACGTCTGGCCGCGAATTGTCTGTGGGAGAGTAAGCCGGATGGAATGTCCGGCGGTCTGGTACTCACAATGGTTGACGACGACGCCGACGTCGCCGGCCAGCTTCTTGGCTGGAGGTTGCTCTTGGACCTCTGGCTCCATACTGGCATCCCGTTTGCGTTTGGAGAGACGAGCGGTGCCCTGTCCACGGAATGTCTTGAACATCTCCATCTCGGCGGGAGAGATGGGCACCAGTACGGAACCTGGGGGTGTGACTCTGTTCCTAGGATTGTACGGAATGGACGAGCGGGATGGGGCCGGCGGGGGTGGCATGGCAGGGGAGTGGGTGGGTGCAGGGGATGCCGGGGTGCCGGTACGTGGGGCTGCGAGGATGGGGGACGGGGATGGGGAGGCGGCAGGGGCGGAGGGAGGAGGGGAGGGGGGCTGGGCACGGCGGAGTGGGGCGGAAGATGTAAGCTTATCGTCGGAGTGGAGAAGATGGGAGAGGGTGGATGAGCGGGCTGGGGGCGGGGTGTGAAGGGGAGTTTGTTGTGGGTCGTCGTTGAGGAGACTCGCGAGGTCAGTTGCACGTCTGCCGAGGGGAAGAGAAGGTGAAGGGAGCGGGGAGGGGACTGGGATAGGAGCCTGGGATGTTGCAATTGGCGAGTTTAATACCGCATCTCGGACAGGATCAAACGCTGGCATAATGCCTTTCGATTCCACCAGTGTAAAAGTGCAGAGTACAACAATGTGATAGCAAGATTACGTAACTCCATCACCGCTCCTCAAGCCACCCTTTCAGATCCCCGCTCGATCGCTGATGTCGGCCGTTCCCTGGTCAGTTTCCTATCATTCACGCCCCCATGGCAATCCACATACCTCAATGTAAGCCATCTTTGCCTTGATACTATCCAGCGTTTGCGCCAATGAGAATATGTATTTCGAAGTGTCCTTGTCCTAAAACCGATCAGCCCTTCATGTTTTCCCGCGCATCACCGCAGCTGGGCCTTACTTTGAAGTACTCCACGGTTTCCTTGTAATCCTTTTCGGTCGAAAATGAGCCCAACGCAGTCTATTCGGCACGGCAATCAGCACTCGGCGCTCCCATCAGTTCATCAACATACCTCCACAAGGTACTTTAGCGTGAAGTTGCCCTCAAATCGCTTGAACAGCTGTACCAAGGTATTCAACCGCCGCGTAAGGGCAAATGATGTCCTAAACTCGTCACTCACCACGTCATATTCGTCCTTGAAGTACTGCACCAGCAATCGCCTCGTTTTGAAGTTTCCGGATAGCCCGCGGAAGAAGTAGGTGACGTCCTGATCCCGGGACTTGGTCCTCATAAACTCCAGTGTCTCCTTGGCCAGCCCCAGATCCTGCGAAGCTCCCATCGCGAGGCTTTATCATACATAAGTGTCAATCCATTTGCTCCGTGGCCCCACGTACATAGCAGAGAGCCTGGCTGTCGGAGTCTTCGGGTTATTGTGTATCTTTTGTACCGCGTCATATTCCGCACGTCCACCGTGCCTGACAGCCTGGAAAATAATTCATGCTCAATTCTTGATAGGCGAAATGGTGTAACAGAAAACGGGAGACGAAAATACAACGAAACTACGCACCACAGAAAATATCACACGCTGCAAATCGGGAGGAATCCGAGCATCATCACCCGTGTCCATGAAGTGCCGGAACCTGCTTTGGAGCTCCTTGACAACCCTGCAACACGGAAAACAAAAAGCGGACATGAGAACAGCGCTAGAAGGCATGGGGGCGAAACCCACCCCTCATCATGGGCAAGGGCGGCATTCGTAATGGCGCATGTGCGTAGAAGTGAGGTATCTGTTGTGTCTGCGTCTGTGTAATCATATCCCAGCTGCTTCACCAATGGCACGAACAACGCCTGCATACCATTTCAGCGTGCAGCACAAGAAAAGGGGGGTAGAAACACGCACGCGGCGGAAGGCATCCAGCTTATCCACGATGTCTTTATGTTCCCACCAGGTGGAAACGAGGCTGCTCAGGCTCTCTGAGATACCAGACCACACCAGGTCTGACGCATGGCCTAAATCAGCATTAAATTCGGATTAGGCTTAGAGCGGTACGTGCATTCCTTCTCATGCTTCAGGTGATCGACAAGGGTCAGTGCACTGCTGAGCTTAGCGAGACCAGCCTTCGAGAGCGCCATGGAATCCTGCACCAGCCCAATCCGGTCCGTCAGAGCAAAGCTGGAATCCTCCTTTGCGGCTTCGGTGGCAATTTTCGTGAGGCGATCAGGGGTATAAAGCACCCGATCTGGGGTTGATTAATCGAGAAGTAAATGTGACGAGAGGAGAGACATACACACGCCTACGGTCCCCGCATTCAACTTGAAGGGCTTGCTTGTGTTTAGCTCGAAGGTGTCCTCTCGTTTGGTAAGGAGTGCGGACCGGTTGATGGTCGGCTTCCCATCAGCGCCGGTGGATAAGAGACTCAGCGGTATATTCCTTGTATCCCGATCAACCAAAAAATCAGCACTGAACAAAAAACCTACCAAATGGTTTCATTGTCTTTGGGTTGAGCATAACCCGTTTCCAAGAACCGGTCTTGGCGGACGTGAATACCAGAATCAGTCTCGGTCACGGTCAGTATGGGGAATCCCATCTAACATGCATCAGGACAACGAAGTGCCAGGCCCATCAAATGCACACCTTGGACATCCAATTGTCCATAAGTTTCACGATATCCATTCCTAACGTTCCCCATGCACATACGTCAGGGACTCCATACTACTCTGGGTCAGATGTGTACCTGTAGCCTCACTGACACCGGCCCAGAGGTCATTGGTGACAGTATTTCCGTAAAGGTGCCGTTTGAGATAGATGGACACGCCCTTCAGGAATCTGTCCTCGCCTACGTAGTTCGAGAGCATACGCAGGACTTTTTTCACCGTTGACATTTGGTCGACATGATGAGATGACAATACAACAAACCTGAGGCCGCTTTCGAATACGACAAGCTATCGAAGATCTGCATATATTCCGTGAGACAGGGTGTATGTCATATGTCGGCTGTCTGGCCTGTTGGCCACAAATACCTGATTGATATGATTTGCATCAGGGCATTCCACCTCAATGGGATGGGATGAAAGCTTCGCATCGAGGCTAAGCGCATCGCCCAGGTGGTCAGAAATAAACTCTGAGTCGACCTTCCACTCGGGAAATACTCTGGATTGGCAGGGGGGTCAGTGGTGCTCTTAGTTCACGGGGGTAAACGTGCTTGTCTGATGAGGTGATGCGGTGATGTGATGAGAGGAAAGGTCGGTGTCAATTGATAACCATAGCCGAGTCAAAACGGTGACATCACCTGCAATAATAACCTCGCCCATCTGTGGGACACGGAGGATGTAGCATGCGAATGAGCACCGGAACTAGCATGCGACGTGGGCACGAACCAGTGTTGCAAAACCTACAGATAACGGAGTCAGTACATCGGCTTGGGTTGAACGCCGTATGCGGGAGTACCTTCTTTTAGGTAGAGGTTGTTCCACCATTCCATGGTTGTGATGTTACCGAACCTTGGGGATGTGAACACTCGCCTCCATTTGCGTGCCATCTGACTTACCACATATGTGCGACTTCGTGGCTTTGGGTGGAGGCCACCAGCTTCTTGGCTCGGATGTCCGCTCTGGTGGGGTCCAGGAGAAGGGCAGTTGTGCGCCCAGTGATCAAGCCCCAGTTTTCCATGGCGCCTATCTTATCGACAACGTGTCATAGGTTGGGAATTTCGGTAGAACTCACCAGCATCAAAATCAGTTGCCTGCCACGACCGCAGTCAGGCAGTGAATGGAAAAAAAGGTAGTAATAGATCCTTACGACAAGTGTGTCTAGTTTGGGGAGTGGATACTCGACATCGAAGATTTCTTCGTATAGCGGAAGCACGGATGCCTTGACATCAAGCGCAAATTGGGCCTGGTGGATAACATTGGCCGTGGCTAGAACGAGGGGTTCGTCTCGATATACCACGTGGGGTCGCCGAAATAACGTACCATATATCCGGAGCGGAATGGTTCGTTTGCTAACAGGCATCACAACGGATTTCTCCAAATACTCAAAGTGCCCATTCGCAAATCCGACCAGATATGAAGACATAATGGGAGTCGTCTGGAACCGTGTAGTCTTCCATTTACCATCCGCCACGGTCAATGAGGACATCAGCTCTGATATATTGCCCGACTTGTCACTCTCCGGCTTGTAATCCTCTTCGGAGATGATGGGCATGTTGCTCAAATTAATGGTGTCCGCGCGCGAAATAAGTGTGATACTGTATGTGGCTTTGAGGAGGGGCTCATCCCAGCAAGGAAATGCGCTTCGAGCTGATGTGGGCTTCGGGTATAGTCTCGATCATTGCGGCGTCGAAAAAATAATTCTGCAGTCGCACCTCGAATTGGGTAAGGGTGTAATGCTTGGTCTTTCCCTCGTGTTCATAAGCTGAGCGGTAGTATCCTGTCATACTTCCTGTTAGTGGGGCTCCAAACCCAATCCGTAATTCAGCCTTTGAGCCAGCTGGGAGGGTTGTAGGGAATTTCAGCGTCACACGCTGAGACGCTTTGTTGAAGACCATGCTCGAATGACCCTCCGTCGTTTTCAACGCATCGGAATAAATCGACCTAATTTTCATATGATTAATTCATAAGCTAGTCAAAGGTACTATAGAAATTATATATACACTTTTGCGAGCTCAAGCTCGGCGGTATTCAGGACGATGGTTGAGGTTGCTTCTTTAATATCCAAACTAGAACCCAAGTTACTAACAGCACAGCAGATACACGATATCACTTGCCTGATCTTGACAAAGCCCTCAAATACCAATTTATTCAAATCCGTGCGGATGGTGACGTCGTAATGGGTCGGTTTGACATTGAGTGGTAAACGGTATTCGTCCGGCGATCCAGTGACGGGAATGGATGTCATGTTTGCAAGTCCACACGTTGAATGGTTTCTGACTGATGATGGAGATGATATAGATAAAGGGAAACCCAGACGCTGACAGGTCCGGCTCGGTTGTGCTGAATTGTACCATCGATAATGCGTGTGATCGAAGGCACGTCTATAAAAGGTTCTGATGTTTTGGGTAGTACCAGCGGTCCATCTGTTGCAAATTTGAGCACGAAATAAATTCCCGCGGAGCCATTGTCGCGTCGCATGAACGTGGACAAAGGCAGACATGGATGAATGTTCTGACGCACAAGCCCTTTTTATTGGTGGACCGCCAGGGATGTGAAATTAGAATTTTCAACAACCAAAAATAAGCACCTTGGCGCTGGTGGAGAAAGTTCATCTCAAAATTCAACAAATAGTCATTTCGATACTTTAAAGATACGGCCATGAAAGAATAAGCACATGGGTTCGATGCATATTTAACAAAAGTCCACTAAATCCGGATTATAGTGTATCAAGGTCGGTGTAACAATATATGACGGGCTGTAGACACTGAGATCAAAACAAAGGAGCATGAAAAAGTGATGACGGTACAACGGAGCGTTTTATTCCTGTCCAAAACCCACAGTTTCTCTGGAACTCGAGAATCAGCTGCTGGGCAAGGAAATGAGGAGCAACAACGTACTCGACTGCAAGGGTGAGCTTGTGTTCCAAACTTGCATAATCTTTGTATGGTGGCAAGTCGATTCTGTTGAAGCATGTGTGACTCTTCGGAAGTTGCGACGGGTCGCCGGATTTTTCGATTGTGAACCGACGAGGCCCGTCAGATCCTTGCAGATCCTTGAATCCATTGACAGGGATCCGGGATGTACCCGTAGCAAATTGGAGAAGACGTGATTTGCGTTCGGGTGGCCAACTGCGAACACACTTCCAGAACCACTGGATTACTTCATCGTTCATCTCATAGCCACGGTAGTCTGTGAATTTAGTCCAGTCATCACTAGGAATCATCATTAGAATATGGGACATGGGTGAGATGCATTGACAACCTACACATCTATTTCTGACATTCCACCAATAAGAAGTTCGAGTTCGCGTTCGTCGAAGACGGTGATAAGATCTTGTGGAATAAGCTCGCTGAAGCCCGACATGAAGGACTCAAATTGTTCCTTGACACGCTTCGAGATGCGGTAATCGACAACACAGTCCACATAGTCCTTCTTGTTCTCTTCAGTGACGGGAACGTCGGCGCCACCGGGTTTCAGTTCAATGGTGACCATCTCCCCAAAGCGCTCCTCGGTTGTTGTGAACGTCTCATCAATAATATCAGTAATATCATTTTCGCTAGTATTCCATCAGCTAGAGCGCAGGCAGGTAGTTGATAATAAAAAACGAACAGCATCCATGTCATTCCCCGATGGAGCTCTGCATCCACACTCTCCAGATCAGAGAGTGTCACCTTCTTCTTCAGGATCATCTTGTAGAAGCTGACAATGAAATATGCGTCTAGGAACCGGCGATGGAAGATGCCGAGCCCAAGACAACGGCCAATGAACTTGAAGTAATTCAGATGTTCAGGATTCACGCCCGAAGCGGGGTTGATTTGAAGGGTATAATTGTCGTGCGCGGAGTATTCGAAGAGACAGTAGAACGGATTGAACATTTCATGAGATAAGAGGAAGAAGAATTCTCTGGATAGGGATAAGAATGATTAGGGGAGAGCGGCTACAATTGAACCAAAGGAATGGAACGCACCTGGACAAACCACCATAATCAAGACCATCCTCACCGTCGAATTTGATCATGAGGCGTTTCTTCAGGTCATTCGGTGTCTGTCTCATAATTTCCGCGTAACTATCCTCGAAAATGTGATTTCTTCTAATCTTTATCGTACAGTTGCCTGGCTGTGCACGCATAGCGGGCTGACTTCTGAAGTAGATAAGCTTCCTTCTGAAGTCGCGTTTGTACTGAGGTACATTGGCATCTAGAGTCGATGGCAGACGGGGGTCATCCCATGTGGTCGTCTTGGTGTTGTGATCGACAAAATAAACCCTTGCTGTTGATGTGAGACGCATCTCCCATCCTGAAGGCAATGGACCTAATTGAGATATCGTTTGGGGCTGTAACGAGGTCCCTTGTCCGTTTGGCCCCATGATACGGATAACGGTTTGACGGCGGGGGTCCACCCATGTTGTTGTCCGCGTGTTATGGTCAACATAGTAAGGACGACCTTCGGGTGTGTAGCGTTCCTCCCACCCATTAGGAAGACTGCCTGAACCAGCTGTGGTTGCGGTATTGCCAGTAGGGATGGACGCAGGTGTTGCAGTCGGCGAGGTAGTTGACACGGCCGGTTGGGGTGTGGCCGTCGCTGAACTGCTGCGATAGACCGGGTTGTTCGCTTCTAAGAGGTCGTCGGCTAGGATCCGGCGGGAGTGTTGATCGCGAGCTGCATTGGTTTCACTATCTTGAGTGCTAGTGTTCACAGCCGCACTTGCAGATGGCCTATTCCACGTGGTAGTTCGAGTGTTGTGGTCGACATAATAAGTGCGCCCAAGCGGGTCAATGCGTCGCTCCCAGCCTGGTGATAAGGCACCATATTGATCGACATTTGGATTGAAATTGCGCATCTGGGTCGACGCAGCCGCTCCGGGCGATGTGGGGGGCTGCGCTTGTATTGTCGTCGCAGGCACAGCTGGGGCTGTTGGTGAGTGAGTGGAAGATGGCGTGACTCCTAGGCGAGAGGAGGGGGTGGATGGTTGTGGTGCTGACGAGGTATGGTCAGGCTCGGTTGATTGCGCCGCCAAAGTAGGCACAACGGGCTGTGGCATGGAGATGTGAGAGGTATTATCTGATGATATGGTGGCGTGAGAACTCGTAGTGCGGGAAAGGCCGCTCGATGAGGAAGGTAATGCCAGGTTAGACGTGCTCCCGGCCGGTGAACTGTTCAAACCCAAGTCGGACATGGCAGTTGTAAGTCCCGAAACCTGAGATGGCCCAGGATTGCTCATAGGTTGGTTGATGTTCGTCGACAAATAAATAATGAGTTTTCCATGCACCACCAAGTTGTCATTGGATTTTTTCAGGTCTAACGTCAGCATCTCTGGATATCATGGATTGATGTTGAATTGGATGTTTCACGACAGGTATTGATGGACGAAAACACACCATGACTGCCCAATTCCAGATCAAGTACATCACTGACACGCACGTTCACAACGCCCAAAAAACCCTGGTCTTTTCTCTTGAACTTCCGTTGGTCAAATATTTGAACAGCAACAACAGAGGAGTCTTTGACAGTGCTGACGATTGCGGATATTCAATGTGGGTTCAAGTTTCGATAAAGTCAGCTCACATATCAAAGCTTTCATTCCAGTAAGGGTTGAGCGTCTTCTTCATTACACTTGTTGTGTGTGTTTGTTCAGCATCGACAGTGATAACAGCGAAGGGGTCAGGAAGACGGAACACATCACGTTTGGAGAGGCCATCGGCAGCAACAACTGTGAATTTATGAGCAAGCTTCCTTGTTTTCAGGCTGCTACACTGACCAGTAACACGAATTTTCTTGCTCCTGTTCATGCGCACTGTAAACGGTGACAAAACGAAAGCCATAAAGCTGGGACGCACAGCACGCTGGGGGGCGGCACAGACATGTTCCACAACCAAGAAGTCCGTAAATAGGTGGAACCTGAAAAAATATTCCTTCGAGCCGCGCAGTGATGCGGTATGTATCCACTCTATATGTGTTGAGGAGGAGTAACAAGAGCCAAGAAGTGATAAGATGGTTTTAAGATCTTGTGGATGTGAGCGGGCAGTGCGAGGCATAATTGGGTGGCTGACAAATGCAATCATGTGACGGCTGACAAACCAGACATTAGGGTGAGTCAGTAACCCACGATCCCAAAATAACTCATCACATCACACACGACCAATGAACTGAACATCTCTACATTTCATACTTTAACATCTAGTGTGCTTAAACGAATACCCCTGTCTACATAAACGTACACTCCCAATTTCGTGTCCAGTACATCTGGTTTAATTTAAAGGAGCTAAGAGTCTTTTACTCAATATGAAGGTGAAGCGGGTATTTCTGGATGGGTAGTCTAGGCAACGCTTACGGTGGTAAAATGATTCCTAGGTGAGGGATGCGTCTGAGATATTGAGCTGCAAATAATCTAGAGATTTATGACTAGATCGTGATGGTTCGTCTAGTCTAGCCCCGCTCTGTATATATTAGAATGAATGAAATCGCAAAGAAACTATGAGAAAGGGCGCTTACGCTGCATGTGCGAACAGGCATGGATAAGAAAAAAGCGTTTGCGGGTTGGATGATACTGGGAGGCCTTCTAGCAAACGGATCGATGATTTCTATCTCCCCCGACAGATACGTTTGAGAGCTGTGAAACAGAAGTGGTGTGCGTTGCGCGTTCACGCAGTACACTGTTTCCGTGAGTTCAAAAACAGGGTCCACTAGTTGATAATTTGGGGTGATGCCGGGGGCTTCTGCGTCTCGGAAAGGAATAAAACGGCTCAATGTCTCGGTAGTGGATGCTCTGTCCGATGAAGGCCGCCTGTGTATCCGACGGCGAGTGGATGTCTCTAGTTCAGATTCTCCGCCCAGAGACTTGGATTTTATGTGAAAGGAGCGAGTATGACGCCGTTTAGAGGTCCCTGTAATCTCGTACTGAGTTTTCGCACTGTCACACCGCTACAGCACAATCAGCTTGTGCTCACATTCGAACTGGGGAAAGACATACTGATTCGGCGAAGGTCGCATCAATCTCACTGGGCGATGCCGTCGAGTCGCTTTGCTTGTTGATCACTGGCTAGGCACCCCATAGTCAAACCTTGGTGATTAGTGCTTCGGAACCATGACACACCTCTTTCTTACTTTTCCTAACCGAGGATATCTTCCAAAATGCTTTCAGCTTGATTGATATCATGATAACTGAAGGGAGCAGATAGGGAGATGGGTGCGGATGCAAAAACCATCCAAACTACCTTCGTGTATCGCCGCATTTTATCCACACTAGTTAGGGGCATCTCAAATTATAAACGCACATATAGATCCGCGACCCGGGTCGGGAACGTCAATCTGTGGCTTTCTGGGGTGAAAGGGGCTGGA
This sequence comes from Collybia sp. MG36, assembly GCA_003313185.1. Classification (NCBI taxonomy): domain Eukaryota; kingdom Fungi; phylum Basidiomycota; class Agaricomycetes; order Agaricales; family Clitocybaceae; genus Collybia; species Collybia sp. MG36. The sequence goes on from QGOG01001862.1 coordinate 51,437, forward strand.
AAGTGGGGGGTTCAATGCCATCAGGAAATCCGGAACAAAAAGGTATGGTCATGCGAAAATTACCATTATTATGAACCATTGTATTGCTAGATATGACCATACGAGATAGCATCAAAATTTTAATACAGTACGAGGACGATATCATTGAGGGACAGCCTGATAAACCTAAGTCAATATTTCATGCATAATATATTGCCTTGCGAATCGAATATAAACTGCTGGCTTGTTGAGATGTTGTTATCTTGGGTGATATCATCTGTCGAGGCGAATACAATGGCAATACCACTAAGAGATAGTTCTATAAGCCCTAGTCTTAGAACATTGCTTCGTGAAGTGGTCCAACAAGAGTTTTTCGGTAACTAGAAGGGATTACATGTATCGATTACCATAATCTACTAGCCAGAGTAATTGTCGTCGCCGTGGTCAGTAGCGTTGCCAGTTGTTTACATCATCGTTCAAAGCAAAATATTTACAAGTCCACCAATCATCATTAAAACTTGGACTTACCAACATGACTCTTATGTCCCAATAGTCAAGCCGTTAATGTCAATCAGTTTTGCCCAACCATGAGATTTGAGATCTGAGACCTTGAGTTCGAACCCCCGTGAAGTGAGAAGAAAAAATGCAGCAAATCCAGCCAAAAACCTGAGACAGCAACAGTAATCGTGCCTTCAAACGGACATCAGCAAACTTGAATTGTATCGAGGTTGAGAAATCGTCAAGATAATAATTTTGCTTTTCCTTGAATTGCATCCCTAAGCCTTATGATACGCGTCTTGTAAGGCAATGTAAGCCTACCTCCGATGGTATTTATATTGTCAGCCCCGCCAGATCTGATGATGTTAATAATCTGGTAGTGATCTGGTAGCCGATTGTGAATTTCGTCGGTCAATATAATGGTATATCTATCGCATCATCATATTAGGGTGATTATGGGCATTATAATGGTATATATTGTCATATCCTAACTCCCACGATTTCCTGATGGCATCCGGCATGTTTTACCCCAGACTTGGGGTTTGAGCTTGAACCCCTCAACAGTGACAAAGCCGGGGTTGCCCAAGATGTGTACGCTGTCAGTCGAAATCCGTAACAGGTCTCCTTGGAATCAGCAATAGCACGAAATTGAGTTGGCTCTGGTGTTCGTGCTGCCAGTGATCAAAAGCAAGTTGACCATAAATGGATTGTCTGCGATACCAAGGCAAAGTTTACACGTCGTCATTGCATTGTCCATCCCTACCACAAACCATCTACACTCGAAGCCACGTTTTGCGAAGAGCATAGATGCCACCGCTTGAAATGCCCATGAATGCAGTAAATAGATTGGATATGTGCTTCCAAATGGGCGATACTGAAAGCTAAGTAGGCGCATCAACACGCTGCAAATGCAGAAGAATTCTATGGTAGAGGTTTACTGGTATCGGCGGCAGAAGAGCATAGCAAAGCCGTGGAAGCCTACAAAGTTGCCATTGATCGAAGTCATGATGAATCTGTAGGCGTTTGCAGTTGTTCCCTCATCTCGTTAACCAACTATGTGCGATCTAGGCGAAGCGCACGTTGCGGATGTTGCACAATGACCATTGCAAGGAAGAAAAAGAGTTGCGGCGAAGGATAGACCAACTAACACAGGAAGGGCAGGATCCCGCATTGCCTCAGAAACAGCATACCACCATGTTGTCCACGGCTGCGCGCATGGGCCCACAGGTACACCCTGGGATTCCTCGCCTCGCCCCATCCCCTCCTCCACAACGACCGATGACGGACACTGTTGATGAATCGTTCATGCTGCTAGGGGGACAGCGTGTGAGCACTACTCCCTCTCATGTTCCCCCCTACGCTCATCATAAGTCTAATACACAAAGTCCGATCCAGGCGATGCTTTCAACCAGTTCTGGAATATTATGCAAGGGATGCTAGATAATTTGTCGCAGCCTGTTGCGTTCGCAACGGCGCCTCTCGGGAACGAAGAACCTGTCACCCCCACCCCAGGCGCTAAAACGCCGCCATTAGCCCAACGCATCCTGCGAAGGGATGGAAGCACCAGCAGTGACACAGATATCGAAGAGCCTATGCTCTCACGTTTTACCAGACGTATTGGAATGGGCAAGAAATCTAAATCCACCATATCAAACCTCATGTCCCAAGCAGATGAGTTTGACGATGAATTTCTTGAAGCTGGTATAATTGATATCAACTCCATCTCCAACCTGCCTCACTATTTCTTCAAGGAGACGAGTTGTCAGAATCTTTCTATTTGATACCTGGGGGCGCCGAAACGTCACCGCTAGCATTGAAGAGAGAGAATGCTACTCTCAAGGTCGAGGTCGATGCGATGCGAAAACGGTTAGAAGCGACCGAAAATATGTTGAAATTACGAAAGGAGCAAGAGGTTCAATTACGAGATGGTATTGTTCAAGCCACGCGCGAGGTTCGTTTTTTTTCACCAAGTCAGAATGTCTCATACATCAACAAAAATATGATTTTAGGCGCAGCGCGTGATGGGTGCTTCCATGATACAGCGTCCTGGGCTTGATTTAAGTACACTGAATACTAACGTGGCTGCCGTTCCCATACCTGGGATCAACTCGGGGCGTGAGGCGCAATATGCCCGCCGTGTACGAGAGCTCGAGGAGGAAATCCGAGCAGTAAAAGTGGAAAATGAGAAACATGTCAGTGACAATCATCCTAATGATCCCACGTTTTGAAGTAATGACATGGTCATTTCAGAAAGCCATGATTGTTAAATTTCGGGAGCGCTGGGAAAAACTCAAAGAATCAGCGAAGCGGAAAAAGGAAGCCAAGGCGGCAACCGAAAACATCCCGTCGGTGCGAGAGCGAATCGTTGAAGAGCCTGAAGCGGAGGAAGAGCTAGACGGCGCGAATGTTACTGTATAATAGGTTGGTTAATCTTGCGTTTCCTTCCAACTTCTTTGATGACCCTCATTATCCTCCAGTTACCCCCGATGTATCAATATGCACCATGTATAATTCTGTTTTCCGGACATGGCATGATCGACCCGCACTGCGATCGTTCATTGTATCATCGCCCGGCGAACTCGAATTCCTTGGTAGGCTATCAGTGCACAGCCTTCTCCGGGACCAAGGTTTCTCATTTCCCAAACCTCATGAAAACTGTATGTTTCATACGGTTTCGGCGTCCGGTGACAACCGCCCCACGATATCACGGTGTCCCGAAAGCTTGGGGTGAGAGTTGTTAGCTTAAAATCGAACAACACGAGTGCGAAACAATTCCAAAATCTTTCTCGAACAGTCATGATATGGCTGCTCACCACCTAAATAGCCAATCCAACCAACACGCTAAGATTCGTGCGATCGGGTAACACGTCGGTTGCTGAGATCAGCTATTGGCTCTCTAAATTCGTAGACCGGTCTAGCCATCCCTCGAGGCTGCCACTGGCCCTCTGATCCTAAAAAGTAAATAACTGTTTTGACAGTTAAATCGGCAGCACTATTGATTGGCCGCGCCTGGTTGTAACCAATCGCCATTCCCGATTGACTACGGGGAACTCGGGCCGACGTCAAGCAATGCTATTCCTCGAGACTCCCATCGTACTGGCGCGCCGTTGCATGTAGAAGAGAAGGCACATTCTGCTCCAGTGGCTCGTAGCCCTCCGTGGGGAAACAGAAGAACGCTTCCACTGTCAGTGAGGTCCAATTTAACGAATCGTTGGGGTATTACCCGTGGCAAACTAGCAGCGCCGAACCTCATTATTATTTACGCCTGACGCCTCAAGAATTGATGTATTCAAATTAATTTGAAGGGTTTCCTGCGCGTAGCTACTGCTGCGAATGAATAACCAGGACTGTGCTGCTGACGGGTCCTATACAGTAGGTAGCTAGAACGTCAAGCGTCGAGGCGGATGACACTTCATGTCCCAATATCTGATGAGGAGGTTAGAAGATGACTTCGTTGACCCCTGCCGCGGCGGTTGATACTCAAGAATAATGACATGAGAATTCAGCAGTCTTGGAGCAGGTGGGGAGGTTGAGTTGGACGGCTCCATCATGGTTCCCAAGCTCAGAGCTGCATGCGCGGCCAAGGCTGGTCTGCTCCCGTCCGATCCGAACATAGAGTAGAGTCTGGGGGGTGACGTCTTCATTGGCCTATCGCCATGCTGCAGCAAAGTGACGCCTCAGTGAACCTTGATGTGTGATGTTCTCTTATGGACAATAAATAATTTGATCCAGCAACTTACACTATGAAATTGCTCAAATGGTGTTTAAAAACGCTATCGTTATCGTCGACCACGAACCGCGGATACTGTTGGCTTCCCCGTTATAGATGCTCCAAAACGGCATTACATCGGACAAGAGGTGGACGAGAAAAGAGTAGCCACATGAATTTCGTGAGATTTTTTGGCAGCTTTTATCGAGGGGGTGTGATGACATGATAAAGGCAGCGACAAATATTCTGAGGTTGGGTGACTGCATTTTTCGGGTTGGAAAGAAAGTACCATTTCCGGGAGCGAACCAAAGGAGCATTACCATTCGTTGCGAGTAATGAAAATACGTCCCGGATAAGTAGGAAAGTGGGCTTACCTGCCGCGAGGAATTGTCCGATCATAAAACGTGTGACGTAGGAGCAGTGGTATCGTTTACACAAACAAATTGTAGTTGACGATACGGAGGGATCGCACCATGTCATCAAACTGTGCTTTGATGATGCTAACGCCATTTTGACTGACGGCCCCACCATCCTGTGAAACCGTTGGGACATTGAACGTTACCACCACATCAATTGCTTTCTGCTTTACACGAAATAGTCCCATGAAAATCCGAACCTCGTCGAGGGAGGAGTCGTTGAATTTTTTGACGTGTTGGAGCCCAAGGAGCCGGATGGGGGATGGTGTATCATCCCCCCTATCATTAGGGATCACGTCCACTGTCAACACCTCGGATAATTGGGCCGAATTATCGTGCGCAAGCGATTCAAAATGGAATCTGGGTTCGGGGACGAGGTTTGGTTCTGGAGTGCCTCACAAGGCTCGATAAACACCAAACCTGATCGCATCATCGAAGTGGGAAGGTTCCACCCTTTCAAGGATTTCCACGATGATACTGACTCCCGAGTCCGGGTCCAAGAAAACCTCCTGATTGTCTGGAATCTGACGGATGTCACTGGCAAGCCGGCTTTATTCGGGGCTATTCAAGACAGAAGAAATGACCATACGAAGCATCAATGAGCCGCGCGGGTGTGGTCGCGGTGATAGCTCCTCCGAATAGTGGACGGGTGATGGAATGCGGCGACATGAGCGTGAATCACAGGTAGTCGAGTCCAACAGGCAGCTTTCTCAGCTGAGCCTTGAGTAGAGTCGAACCGAGTGTGTACCAATGATCAGTCGATAGGTCACATATCTTTGTGACAGAAATCCCACTTCCCTCCCTGACATTCCAATATTCAACGTGGTAGTAATATGACAGATTCTCGACGGAAGTCAACAATGCAGCCCCCGTCTCAACCAGAGGGTGTTCGCTCCGGAATCCCACTACCATCAACGGTGAAGAAACAGGTACCAAACTTGCGGATGTCTCTTGCTGGGCCAGCCCTCCGCGCACCATATCTCGCACCACCTCCGACAAACCCCCGTCAATCCATGATGAGGTCACAGGAAAACCCGCTGCTTCAAAGCACGAGCAAGCAGAACTACGGCCGCACCCCATTGAAAAAGTCAGTTGGCTTGGTCGTGCAACTCGTACATCGACTGACCCTGTTCGCGTTTGGCATTCAGCAGCGCCCGTCGTGGATCTACGTGGACCGGGGGTGCTATTGGCTCTCAACCTTCAAGCAGCCAGCCAATGAAGGACACGCGTCCATTGCGAGAAAAGTCATACCAAGCGAGAATGAGGCAGGATACACTGGCGTATCTTCAAGCAACCGGATTTGAAATTACAATGCCGACTCTCGCCAACATACACGGTAAAGGTTATCGAGCCATATTTGAGCATCTGGTTCTTCTCCTTGATCCGTCCTATCCTTTCAATGAACATGCTCGACTTGAGGATCAATTTATTCCAGCACTAAAGGCACTCCGCTATCCATTCGTTCATGTAATCGACAATAAGTGGTTAGTAGCACCAGCGAGTATGCATTCTTGGCCATCACTATTAGGCGTATTGCATTGGCTTGTCGAGCTCTGCAAGGTGCGCAAATCTAGAATTGCAAGGTATGGTGCTTACGAAAACCAGGCGAGAGAGGAGTACCTGTGTAGTAGTCATCCTACCATACAGAATCCTGAGACTATTCCTGAAGAGTTCGACAACCCCTTCGATCACCAAGCTCTCGCCTTCCAGTATTACGATGAAGCGTATTCTGTATGGCTTAACCATGTTGATGAATTTGTGGAACAGAATCAATTTTTGGAGGATAGATACGGTAAATTTTTTTTCTCCCAAACGGTGACAATAGGTTTGATGAACGAAAGCCAAGAAGAATGAGCGAGTGCAAGCGGATCTCGAGAATTTATCAACACAATTGGAGGCTGCCCAGAAGGAATGCACCCGACTTGAATCTTCTGCGGTAATTCATCTTTATATATTCGTATGCAATTATTCATTCTTCTCCAGGCCCCTATCGTCGAATCCAGAGAGGAAAATCAATTACTGATCGTTGATAGCAAAAAAATGCAGAGCATCCTCGAAAAGTGGGAGGTGAGGACCAAAAAACTGGCTGATACTATTGTCCTTGAAAAGGCGGACCTTGAAGCGAGAGGTATTTATCTTTTGATAAGGCGGGACTTGATTTATGCGTTTTGCTTTAGCCGCAGACCTTGAAGTTCTCCAACTCGATCAGGAGAGGCTCACTGACATCGTTAAATCTCAGAACCTGTCCCCCGAGGAAGTAATCCAGATGAATACGGATCACGAAAAGCTGGCACGAAGTTTGGAGGACCTCAAACAAAAAATTGCAGAGGCCCACAAAGCTGTCATGACTGGAGAGGTCAGCGTAACAAAACGAGCGGCTGCAGCGGAAGAAACTGTTGATGCCTACAATAACTTGTTGTCGAGCCTCGGACTATTTCCACCGCTGCCACCACCATGGGAAGGTGTAGATCTTACTTTGGAGCTAAACACTGCAGCATCCAATCCTCAGTTGCTACTCTCTGGCTCCGACATTCGAAGAATTATTAGGCCCACTCTGTTTTCTGCAGCCGAAGCAAAACGTTCGGAACGTGCGACGCTGGAAAATGAACGTATCAAAGTGGATAACGAGCTTGACCAGCTGACTTTGGAGTGTGAAAATGTTGACGAGGAAGTAGGAGAAGTAGAGAAGAAGGTTGTTGGGTTGAATGACCAGGCAGACGATCTGCGGGATGTGAGTTCCTCGACTGGTATATAACAGTCGATCATAACCTGCTGGTATTGTAGGCTGCACAACAAGAGGCACTGGTTGCTAATGGAGAAGCGCAACGGCTTGAACGTGATCTTGCTCAAGCCAGAATGGCAGCCCTGGCCAATGGGTTGGGTGTCAAATCTCGATTACAAGCTGTGCAATTCGAGTTGAGCCACGAGTTCGATTCACTCAAAACCCATACTAATTTTTTCCCCCTGTAAATAGTTTCCGGGAGCAAATCGAAAAGGTTTCCCGCTTGAAAGAAGAGACTGTGCGTGCTATCATCAAGAATAGCCACGACATCGCGATGTTCAAAGAAGAAGTTTCCCGACATCTCAGAGAACTCCGAGAATTCGCTGAGAGCGAACCATGATGTCGAGATTTATTTCTCCTGTCCGCAAGCCATGGCGATGATTTGCCTACGAATACATTTACATGATATGCCATGCGGGAAACATTCAGTGCAATTTATGCCTCCGTTCGCTATCCAACTGCTTGGCTGATCATTTGCATCTTTGGTATCCAATCGGAAGCAGACACTTCAACGAAGTTACAAGGGAAACGTGGCCGAGGTTGTTCAGAAGATATCTGTGGGAGAAATTGAAAATAGGTTGGATATATTTTTCTTGGTTGTGGCTATTTGGAACTGCCAAATCTGATCTAAAAACATTGTCGCGCCTCAACTCCGAGTTCAAAGCTACAGACCGGATCCGTTGTCGTGTCTCAACTCGCTCCGAGTGCACAACTCCAAGCGGAATGGGTGGGCGCCCGCGGGCCGCGCCCTCAAATGCCGGTTGACTTGCGCGTCAACTCTCGGCGGCGCCTTGTCATTTTTTACAACCTTCTTTATCCCAAAGGTTTCCGGATGATTCCTCCAACTACCCGGCTGCAGAGATGTTACACCGGATGTTAGACAAGGTGCATAGCGGATAGCGATGTAAGTGACTTCGACCCGCCCTGGTGGACATCATTGATCAAGAACAACAATGGTTTTATTAGTCCAAATGCATCTCCTGTGCTGCCTGATTTAGCCTTCCCAAACCCTTGGGATTACCCCCCATCAAATGACTGTCTCTGGTACCACAGAATGCTCCCATGTTGGTTGTGAAACTATCAACCTTTTGGGGACCTCGTGTTCAACGGATTTCCGCCGCCAACGGTCCCGAGATCTACGTGAGGCGATATCTTGCGCAGTCTCGTACCTCTGACGAGATTGTTGCCCGTTGGCTATTGACCAGCGCACCAAGATACACCGTTGAAAGTTGGGAACCTTTATTTACTCCCAGCACCGCGGTGACCCGAAACACAGCAGACCCGATTCCCGTTCACGATGCGAAAGCTCCCTTGGCTGTTTGATACCATTATCTCGTATCACTCCTGGAGCACGTTGGCAAACCCACCCCAGCCCGCAGACATCCGAATACCGGAAACCGGTCTTGGGGGTACCGGCAAATGAAAGCCACAGCCTGCGAGTCTACATCCCCCCTCGAGACATCGGCGCCATTCACACCTGGAAATGCCCCGAAATACATTTCCCCGCTCCACACTTCCCAGAAACCCCCGCGCGAACATAAGAACCCCGATTCTCTCCATTTTCTATGCCCCTCCTCTTACCAATTTTTTCCTGACCGCTGACCTTACACTCGCAATCTACGGTGATGGCTGCAGCTCCCAACGGGAATACCATGACCGCTGTCGACCCAGAGAAGGGGACATTAGACCCACTGCCTTTGCGCACCCCTTTCGATGAGAAGAACGAAAAGGCAGCGCTATCTCAGGACCTGACGATCACAACTTTTGAATTACCCAAGTCAAAGGAGGTCGTCGTTGCCCCTCGGTCCGCGTCCAAACCAAAGAAAAAGGTTTCTAAATGGGTCGTATTCGTTCTATGGTTCAATACCTACAGGTATTTCTATTGGCCCTCCCGGCCATGTCCGATAGTAACCCTCCTGCCCTCAGAAAATTCTTTATGTTCACATTTGGTCTGAATATGATCGGTCTTGTCCTTGCAGCATCCGGGCACTTCCCATATGCCGTGAAGTTTTCGGGTGCTATGGTTGTCGGAAATCTCAACTTTGCCATCCTCATGCGCAATGAAGTTTTTGGCCGTCTCCTCTATCTCGTCATCAATACCTGTTTTGCCAAGGCTTGTTCCATCCAATAATTATTGCACAGTTATACTGACACCGGCACAGTGGCCTCCTCTGTGGTTTCGCCTCGGCTGCACCTCGGTTCTTCAGGTGCATACAGTCCGTTGTGCTCGCACCTGATTATCTAAAAAGTAACCCTCTAGCACTTGGGCGGCATTCACAGCGGTTGCGCTCTCTCAGGCGTCCTCTGGCTGCTGCTTAAAGTTATCAACAATTTCCGGCACTTGGACGTCAACCATGATGCCGTCCTCATCATGGGTGTAGTCACAAATATAGCCGTCATGATTAGTGCCCTTAGCGCCTTTCCTTGGGTTAGGAACACACACCACAAGTAACTTCCTCCACCCTTCCTGCAAGCCAAGCTGAGATACCCTGATTAGTGTATTCGAGCGACATCACAGATTTGTCGGGTGGATCGGCCTTATCGCTACATGTAAGTCACCCCATGCTCAATCTCATCCTTGCTCATGATTCGTAGGGGCTTTCGTTATTCTTGGGGATACCTACAACCCCATCACCAGGACTTGGGATTTGAATGGTGTCGCTTTGATCCGTCATCAAGATTTCTGGTTCACGATGGGCATGACAGTCTTGTATGTGCAATGCTAAAATGCCAAGCTAACAGCTGATCAACCCCCCCCCTCAGCATTGCCCTTCCATGGTTCTTTGTTCGTGAGGTTGAAGTTGATATTGAACTGGCGAGTTTTGGTTGTGCGCTGACCATTCATAAATTAATACCGTTTCAGCCATCCTCGAAGGTCGCTATCATTCGCTTCAAACGTGGCATGCAACAAGGCCTTTTGGGACGCGTCAGCAGATCCTCCATCATGGAGTACCATGCGTTTGGAATCGTATCGTGCGTATGACCGTTGCCAGATCCTTATATCCCGCTCATGTCAATTACAGCGAGGCCAAGGATGCGAAATACCACTACATGATCGCCGGCGTGCAAGGTGATTTCACCAAGAGTCTAGTGAACGACCCGCCCAAGACCATCTGGACGCGTGAACTTAAGGTTGATACCCGTGTTTTCTCCTCTCTCATGCATCATATAATACTTCCTATTTAGTTCGCAGGAGTATCAAACACTTCAACACTCTATACCCGTGGCATCCGCATATGTACCGGAACCGGGATTGGCGCAGCCCTTTCAACTTGCTTACAGTCACCGCACTGGTATCTCATTTGGATTGGTGGGTTTATTGTGGACAGCAGGTTACTGATACCTAACAACCTCCCAGGCTCTGATCAGGAAAAGACCTTTGGTCCTACTATCAGCGGGCTGATCCATAAGCATCTGGGCCCGGAACGCCTCATTCTGTGGGACAGTAAATTGCGTGGTGGACGGCCAGACACCATGAAGCTCCTCAAAGAAGCATACACGACATGGAACGCCGAAGGTAGGCTCCCGATGTTTCTTAAAATCACTTGCTGATTAGGATTTAGTCGTCTTCATTACCTCCAACTATATTGGAAACACAGAAATCATGCGAGGGTGTAAGGAGGCGGGCATACCTGCATTTGGAACCTTGTGGGATTTCGTGCGTGGATTTCACATCAGACTCCTTTAGCTACTGATGCCCCGGGTCTAGTAATTCTGGATATTTAGGACGGCAGCCACGTCGCTGTTTCGTGACCTTGCAAGCAGGAGAACCGACCCCATTTGGCATTATAGAGTTTTCATACACATACTTACTTGTACTTGGAAGTTGGAACACACTGTATCAATATCGAACAGTGCCAAACACCATTAAATCATACACAGTTTTAGTCTATGCCTCCCAAGACGTTGGATGATGGTATTAAGGAGGCCAAGGTCTCTTTACCCCAGAGTTTACTACCGGCACCTTCTGATCTACATATGTATGGAAATGTCGTATATACAGTCCGTAGATCTCGTGAGAAGAGATCAAGCATAATCAAATCATGAACAGGCATGGACAGACATCGTGCAATGGAAGCAATGACAAAAAAATAATCACATCGGGTAGTACCAACCGGAGCGAGGCGTGTAATGTTTCAAGGAGTAAATTCAGGTAAGGCCGTAAGAGACCGGTCGAGGAATAGAAGACAAGGCTGGGCAATATGCCCGAGGCAGCGGTACAATGGGTTAGTAGTATATCATGTTGAACAGTTGTCTTCCAAAATTTGGCCATATCTTCCCATCCATTGCCACCGCCGGCCTGGGTGGATAACAGTATTCGGCTGTAGACAAAGGCTTCTCCGCGCGAGCTCGGCAACAATTTTCGCAATGTTTCGGGTGTCCTATACGCAATGGAATTAGCCGAGCTCCATTGCGGGAGAAACGGGATTAGGGGAGCGGATGAAATAACTAACGTCAATACCACTGTGTTGTCTCCCCTCGAATGTGGGTAATCCAAGCGCCTTGAGCTGGGACGGGATATTTAGGGATCGTCGCCTGGGGGCCATCCACGGCTGTGGATACTGCACACGTGGAATTAACAACGATCTGGGAGATAGGCAGCAAACATACCCGCACTTCCGGATATTGGGGTGCTTGATCAGACTCCATGCTCAACCAGTTCATGACCGTCAATCGGACGTCCAACACGTCACCGCGAATCCAGTCGGGCATTGGAATCTGCAGGCGACGGATAAGCGAGTGGAGGTGTTATAAATGAGGACATCATAAAATTCACCCTGGAAATAAAGCATTGTTTGACAACAAAATCCCGGACATCGAAGGGGCCATCACTGCACCAACAGAACCGAGCCCGACGTTCACCGGTTTCCGCATCAATCAATTGATGATCAACCAAAAATTGAAAGAAAGCATCCAAAACCTCGGAGAACGAGGGGGCTGAGTCCACTTGTGTCTTGTAGTTTGGTCGGGTAAATGAGTATGGATTTCTGCAGTGTTACAAAGGGACTGACCTGTGTAATACCAGTAAGATCTTTACAAAACTGAGAGAGGGTAGGCCTCCACGATGGTCTAACAAAGCTACGGAATTCGGCAACAACCTCCAATTGGCTTGCTCTATTGTCCGCTGTCCTGTCTTTCCAACGCATAAGGCAAACTGGAAATTCCTGGAATGGTCAGAACGATGCCAAATGCTTATGTCCACCCCGCATCGGGAGGTTATATTTTTGGGTACTTACAATAATTTCATTTGGGAAATTGAAGTCGGTGCCTAGATGGCAAGTTGCCTCAACGTCTAGAACGAGAAAGGCGTCGAATGGCTGTTTTGTCTTTGGAGGAATGAAGGGTGGAGGGAGCTTTGTTGGTAGGCTCTTCTTGGTGGCGCGGGTACGATTTGGGTAGCGCATGGTCGGTTGTGGTTTCCGAGTCTCTGGGGTTACCTGCAAGTGTGGTTGTGGACGACGGATCCTTATAAAGATATCACCAAGGCTAAATCCCCTCGAGGAATGAAAGGAGGGTGGTGATTGAGAAGGGTCCGCCGCAGGTGTCTTGGCCGATTCCAGACGTCTGTCCATGAGGCCTTTATAACACCATCGCACAAGGCACGAGACGATAACGAGTGTGGTGCCAAATATCCAATTACTCGTGGAGAGTTGTAGGTTGTGGTTGAAGGCTAAGGGCATAGATGGTATGTGGAACGAAAAGGGGAGCATCCTTTCGAGGGAAAGTTCTACCGACCACGGCCTTCAAGTCCAGAAGACCTAAACCCCGAAATTATCCAAGGGATCAGCAAAAAGTTTATATTAGTGGATGTCACGTGAATGGATTTTTTTTGGACATTTTAAATTTCATCAAAATTCTGTCTGTTGTCCGAAGCTGTCAATTGTAAAGCCTTTGATCCACGGCACAACATGAACCAAGGGGGCGACGACCTCGACGACGATTTTATAATCGATGATCTTGTTGCGCTATCCGATGAGGAGGACGTTCCGGATAATGGTTTTTTCTCCGATGCCACAAACGCGCCCGAGCCACACGACAATGCACGCAGAGGTGGGAATGAGGACAACCAGTCCACGAATAACAAAACCATTTCCGCCGCCACCCTCAAGAAGCGCAAGCGAAGAGAAAAGGAAAAAGAGCGAAAGGCAAAGGTAATGCACACGCACAGACACAATTCAATTACCACCGATCATTGTTCGATTCGAATGTGGACAGAAGAGAAAATTGATCGAGACTACCGAGACCATCGAGAATTCGATGACTGCCCAACCACCCCGCGAGCTTTCCAAATACTTGTCCACTATGCAAACCAAGACTTTCTCCAAGTTGTCAGCGTTAGAATTACACGACATGCAAGTCCCAGGTTGGCCGCTCACATTCTCCGCCAATTGCCTATCTCATATTGACGTTTAGACAGAGGACTCTATAGCCGATACAACGATATGGACCGGTCCGAGAACACTAGATTATTTGGTTGAATTCATCATCAAAGGTGTGCATCCAGCCAGAGTTCAAAATGGGATCGTGCTCAGGTGGTATTGACAGCTGTTCCAACACTTCATACCCGCTTGGCGCAGAGGTCCAAATCCAACGGGGCTCCAACTTTGCTATTCGTTACCGGGGCAGCATTGCGGGTTGCGGATGTCACACGAGTTCTGAAGGATAAGAAGCTGAGGGGCGAGAAAGGAGGGGAAGTTGCCAAACTATTCGCAAAGCATTTCAAACTCTCTGAGCATGTCACCTATTTGAAACGGACCAAAGTAGGTGCTGCCGTAGGCACACCTGGGAGGATCGGAAAGCTGCTTTGTGAGACTGGTGCGTTGAATCCACTCTGCACACTGCTGAGGAACGTCATTACTATTTCCCATAGATGCACTAAATGTTTCTGCGCTTTCTCATATCATCATTGACGTCACGTACCATGATGCTAAAAAACGATCGTTGCTTGACATACCTGAGACACGAGATGAGGTCTTTAAAACAGTACTAGGCGGACCTCGAGTGTTAAAAGCGATCCAGGAGGGGAAGATTCAAGTGGTACTCTTTTAATGTTGGCTGTGGTAGTGTTCAGCCTGTAATATAGATTTTGTATGGTAATGAGAGATCTAGAATCCTTTGGGATTAACCCGCAGTGTTAGCTGCATAGTGGTCAGGCTGCGTCTTGTTTGGGAGTGTAATGCGTATCCTCACCCTTGTCCACTTGGGCACCTTGTGAATTCCTTTGCGGTACCCCTTTGCGTGAGGTGTAAACACCGTATATTTATCCCGCGCCGGCATCTCGTGTTCTTTTGGAAGCTCCAAGGCTCGTTGCTGTACGATAATTTGATTCAAGTAGGGACGAGATATGAAATTGGGGCGTACCAATGCGCCGCACTGAATGCCACTTGACCTGACTGCCTCTATGACTGCATCAACTTTTTTCAGCCGCGATCGAGCATTAGCCTTTCGCGTTGGTGATAATTTCCAGGGTGTCTTCCTATGAAATTCCTGATTCAAGCCCAACCCCACTTGAACATGCAAGGACTTACCAGAGAAGACCTCCGAGATTTACATGTGATGGTCGAAACGCGCCGAACATATGTAGAAGTTGGTGAAACAAGCACCGTGAGAACTTGGTTAGCATCTGCAAAATCCCTCCCCGTGCCTTTTCAATTGAACCTACACGACGACTCAAGTACACCATGACAGACATAGCGATAAACGGTCATGCAAATGGGTCCGCAGACATCGACATGCAGTTCATTGGCCATGAGGGCTCAATGCGGTTCTCGACTGGCATCATTTTGCCACCACCAGAAATCAAATGTATGGTTTTTTTGTGTCCCACATTCGGTCTGCCCCGCTAATGACACGGTGCCAAACCAGCCGTCATTGATAGGACTGCGCTCTTTGTCGCACGTTCGGCCAACCCTCCACAATTTGAGGATAAAATCCGCGAAGGCCAGCGCTCAGACCCTAAATTCTCGTTTTTGAACCCAGCAGACCCATACCATGCTTATTACCGACACCGGATGGACAGAATTGCCCAGGGAGACCTTGGGGACGAGTCTGGGGACAAGGGCGAAAAGGGGGATGGTGATGAAGGAATCGAGAATAGAGAAGTCATCGACGTTGGACGTGAACCTCCCCCCACAGAATTCATTCTAGATTTGCCCAGCATCAGCTCTATTGACCTGTGTGTAATCTATTTCACATTACGCGCCCATTTTCTAACGGCCAGAGCCAGAGATATCATGAAGCTTACTGCACTCTTTACAGCCCGCCAGGGGCGGGACTTTTTAGTTGCGCTGTCCGCGCGGGAGGGGCGAAATTACCAGTTCGAGTTTCTCAGGCCGCCTCACTCTCTCTTTGGATATTTCAACCGGTTGGTGGAGCAATACACGAAAGTGCTACAACATAACAAAACCATGCTGGAACAGCTGAAGAGTCGATCCCAGGAGGGCGCGCGGTGGACCATGTTGGAAACGGCGAGGAGTCATGCGAAATGGGAGCGGCTGAAGCGGGAGAAGCATAAAAAGATACAAGATAACGAGGAGGCTGAGCGACGTGCGTGTATCTTGTTGATTATTGGATATCATATTGATTGGTCTCTCAGTTGCAAGAGCAGAAATTGATTGGCATGACAATGCCATTGTTCAAACCATCGAATTCACAGCTGCTGACGCTAACTCAGAACTTCCGCCGCCTATGAGTGTCCAGGAGGTCGAGAATATGACCCTGGCTCAAAAGAGAATGGCAGCCATGATTATGGAGAATACGGCTGATGATGTGGAGGCGCACCGTGCTCGACAAGCAGCGGCTGAGGCGGAGGCTGCCGCAGCGGTTGGCACTGTCGGTATTGGTAACGATGAGGATGCGGCTATGGAAGAGAGTGACGAGGAAGGCGAAAGTAGTCAAGAAAAGAAGAAACGCGAGGAAGAAGAGCGCGCGAGGGACATCGCTCGTGCCCAAGCCCTACAAGCCAGCTCGGTGAATACAGCTGGCCCGATGAAGATCAGGACGGACTATGTCCCCAAGTGTACGTCGCCTAGGATTTTTATTACCGATCTATCTCAACACACCTGCAGTGAACGCCAAGAATGCAAAGCCATCAATGACGATATGTACAATCTGTGGGCAACAAGTAGCCGACGACGAACTGCAGGAGCACAGGCGTATTGAGCTGCTCGATCCTCGCTGGAAGGAGCAACGTGATGCGATGGAGGCCCGCAAACAGCAGTCTTCCGAACTGCAACGTGGTGCAAACGTGGTGTCCTCGCTCAAAAATCTTGCTCGTACCCGCGTGGACATCTTCGGCGCGGAAGCAGATGAAGAACGGCGCAAACGCGAGGAAGAGGAAGAACGCGAGCGACGCAAGGAGAGGGAGAAGGTTGTTTGGGATGGTCATACTGCGTCCAAAGCGAATACGCTCGACAAGTTCTCGACAAATGTGAACTTTGACGAGCAAATCGCGGCTATTCATCGTGCCAAGGGTCTGGGGCCGTGAGTCTTCTACCCCTTGCATTCGAAATATCTATTGACACCTTTCACAGGCAAGAAATCAATGCAATCGGGCCCGGTATCGGACCAGCAGCAGTCCCTCCTCCTATGGCATCCCTCCCGCCACCCCCGGCTTCACTGCCTGCCCCTCCTCAGTCATCATCTGGGAACGCAGGAGCATATTCAGCCGCAACAATTTCATCGGGACCCCAACCAGCATCATTGTATGCCAATCAGCCTCCTGTTATGCTTCCACCCTTGCATTACCAAGGGATGGATGCCGCACAACCATTCGGTTATCAGCCCCCAGTAGCTGGTGGGATGCACCCTTCGCGAATGGCAGCTTTGGCTGCCGCAAATGGTGCTATGCAGGCAGGCATGGTAAGGTCTGCAGACCAGATGGAGGGCTCGGGTATTGATGAAATGCCGCCTGCGAAACGCCAACGTGTTGCTAAATTACCAGGTGGGCAACTCTACCCCGAGGCAGACTGGATTGCAATGCACCCGGTAAATAAGTTCCTTGATGATCTCATGACAGGTACTGATGTGTGCGCAACTCAGCATCCCATTTCCCTGAGGGTGCAGCTGCCCGATGAGCCTTCCAAACCTGAATGGAAACTCGATGGGACGATTGTGACTGTTCCAGACCTCCCCTTGAATCTACTGGTGTCCACGCTACGCGAACGTATCCTGCAGCACACGGGAAGCGCGTTTTCGGCGTCTAGAATCCGGCTGTCGTACCTCGGAAAAATGCTCACAAATTCCACATCCATTGCGGAGCACAATCTGGAGGATGAGGACCTACTGGTGTTTAGTATTCGAGACCCGAAGAAAAAGTGATTGTACAAGTAGGCTAGGTGGAACGCGCTGTGTCCCTAGTTATATGACGGGGTGTATCTATGACATGTCCAGCAGAGCACACAAAGCCATGAGAATGCGAATGATGAGTATGTAAATAGTGGCATGCGGCGGCAACAGGTGATAAACTGTCCGTCCGAGGGAGGAATATGATGAATGGGTGCAATGTGTTGGGTCTTTCTCCCCTGAGTCCCTGCGAGAGTTGAATAGGAATAATGAATAGAATGACCTCGGCGGCTAGCGCGCAGGCCCACTCTGAAAGTAGCCCTGATCTATTATTCGTGGCACGACCGGCTCAGAGCATGATTTTGTGTGCCCGAGCATAACCGGTTGGGGTGGTATTGATGGGCGCCCGCGGATGAGTGGCGGTGATGACGGTGCATGGTGGCCGTCACCTCTGTCCCTGGGCATGGCACCAGCCTGCGAGTTGCCCCGCGTCCGCTTTTGCTCGCTCTTCTGCCGCGTATCCCGGGGCAATGGCACTGTGTCCTGTAGCCACCGCTCGTCTTCCTCGCTGGGGCCCAGGCATGATGTGGATACGAGGCGCTGGAATATGCTTTCGGGGGAGTTAAGATACGGGGACTGGAGTAGAGACGGGGGGATCGGAATATGGAGTGGCTGGTTTGGGAGGTAGAGAGAGTGAGCTCGTGTGGCATCGAGCATGGGTCGTTTGGGGGTTGTATGAGCAGTTTGGGATGGAGCCTCGAAATTGGACATCAATATGGGCCAAAGATAAATATACGGTCGAGCAGCAACTTGGAAAGCAAGGATAGATAGGCTTATAAGGATGTAGTCTTTCTTGTGAAACAACGCTATTACCGATCAGTTTTCCGAGTCGGTGCGGCCGAGGGTCAATTTGATCTTTGCCAGTGCCACCCGGTCCAACTTCGAGAAGGCTAGAGGAAGAAGGAACACCCAATGAGGGTCATTTGTCAAGGGACTAAACTACATTCGTATAGATATACAACCACAACTGTCACCAAGCACCCAGAATAAGACAACACATGGTAACACAGCCTAGACCATCCTTCGACAAATCATAGCGAACACTAGGCCAAGCAGGATACATATAGCTGTGTCCAGGATAATCGGTGGTCTCTGACTGCTGCGGCGGCGACTGGAGATTGGCTGAGAAGATGGGGCGTGTGAAGCTTCATTTGATGTGCTATTCGGTGGCGCCCCAGGATGAATTTCAAGCGTATTTATAGACGCTGCCGTTGCGACGTGGCCAATATCAGAAGTTGACAGCAGCGGCGGCGGGGAGAGCTGTGGTGTTGTGGCATCGATTAATTGTTCTATGGTAGCCTCCGGTTCTGCTGAAATTTGAGCCGGCTGCGGAGGTTCTGCGGAGGAAACGGCGCAAGGAGGTGTTGGGATGAGATTGACACTATCTCCTGCATCTTCGGGATCTGGCAGTAATTCTAGGTTCGGCTGCTCGCAGTGTGGACAAACCCATGTCCGTGACCTGCGTCAAGTCACGTAAGTATTGGCATGGGTGTAGGTAGCCGGGAAGGATGTACAGATTCGCTAGTCGCTTGCGTTCATTGGCAGGGTACTCAATAGAGCCGACGCCAACCGCGTTCTGCCCTTTTAACGGGAAGAAACCCTGTAGTCCAAGAATCGCTAACATGGCACATAAGCGAGTGTTCATCTAATACAAGTGGGGTCATCTTACCTGTTCGTACACCCCATGCAGGCTGCCATAATTCCTCGTGGTCTAGGCGTATAACGCGGTAATCAATTTCGGATTAAACCACAGGAGTGAATCAACAAACAGCTCGTGAAGCTTATGCAGATCTGGAAACGGCATGGGTAAAAATACTTTGGTGTACTTGTGCCGCTCACCTTGGTATTGAGCTCGAACCGGCCGTTTGGCGTTAGCATCATCAGGGAGGGCGGTCGAAAGGGGTACTCTGCGGGTAACAAAATGCGGAAGTGATACAGGCCGCCTTCGAACTCGGTTCCTGCAGGTCCTCGGAGTGTACAGTGCCATTCCTGACATAACCAGATCAAGGCGAGGAATGGCCATTAGCTTCCACACTCACGAATATATCATCCTACAGCACATATTCATTTGAATATCAAATCTAATTTAATCCAGGTGGCCTACACACCTCGAGTGGTGCTGCAGAGTAATCGGTACATGGATCGTTGGCAAGCTCCCGTGCTTCTTGCATGATTCTTTTCACCGCTGTAATTCAGGGCTAAGAAGGGTGTGGTAGATATTTGGTTCAAGAAACTAACCGGCATTATTCTTGTTCAAAGAAGAAGGTGGCATGGTGGTTATTGGGAGATAGTGAGTTGTTCGGTGAGGGGCTCCAGCTTGGGCAACACTGCATTTCTGCAAAATCCGGCAACAAGCACAATCAACGACGTGTAATTATAGTGACCGGATAACGTGTCACATAGTCACACAGAAAGGGAATCCAATTTTCTGAAATTACTACGCCTGCCTTGCAATAGGCCATATCATTCTTTCATCCAGACGATGGCCATACACATAAAAAAGTTGAAGGTTAGGCCTCGCAAAAGTATGTGAATGTTCTCATCTTTTTCAATACTGCGTGCTAACTTTACTAGATGCTGCTAATAACATGTGTGCACCTCAACTTGCCGCTATGCTCGGGTGCTGGGCCGCTACTTCTGATTTACATTCCACGGGAGCCTGTTCCGATGCCGCACAAGTTTTGTTCCAGTGCATGAGGACAACGGTAGGCCTCTATCCCCTGATAGGACCCAACGCTAACCTTGTGATTCACCCACAGCCGTTACCAAAGAAAACCCACAAACCTACGATCAATTATCATCTTGCTAGATTGGGAAAAACAGTTCAATAGATATGTTCTCCCCCATCCACTTCTCGACGTGGTCTGCGACATCGCTCCATATCCTGATCGGATTACAAGCTTCATCAAGCTTCCCTGCTGCGGAGGGCGTTATGTAGGTGTGGGCGTGTAGGCGGGTCCCACAATGGTATGCAAATGCGTTTCCCCGAGAATCAATATATTCCCCATGCCTGCCATGGCCTTCCGCGCGTGCCCTATATTTTCGTCGTCCGCCACCACGATTACAATTAGCCTCGTTTGCTTGTTTATCCAAGTGGGTTTGCAATCGTCCATTTCTTCTAGATGCCCTACCGCCCACCTGGCATTTATCGTTCCGAACATGCTTATATACATGGTTGTTCATGGGTCCACCCCCCGATTCACCAATGCCATGCGACTGCCTTCATTTCACGCCACCCGGCATTCGCTCACCAAAGCAAACGCAGGCACCTCGCTGTATACATCCCGTTTACTGCTGTCTCGCCCCCACACCTCCTTGAAGCTCAAGCAAGGCATGGACGGTGCTGGGCTGTCTTTATTAGGATGTCACAGTGGGTGATGGATGCCTCCCCGAGCCTGTGAGGCACAGCCTAGTCTTACATAACCTGCGAATACTGTCGTTAAAAGTAGCACTTGCATTGAGCGCCCTGTCAACACCTTTTGAGAATGGATTCCAACGAAGATGTCGCCATCTTCTGGGACTACGGTTAGTCAAGACGAGTCGTGTTGGTCAAATTCTGACCACTACGCCCTCAGAGAATTGTCCCGCATCAGCAAGTATCACTGGCTACGAAATAGTAAATTGTATCCGCAGTGTGGCGCATGCATTTGGCAGCATCAAACTATTCAAAGCATACCTTGAACTTTCGGACCCATCTGTGCACTCACGGTCTTCGGTCGTTCGATCAGAGCTACAATCATCCGGCGTTTCCTTGACTGACTGTCCCCACAACGGTCGCAAAGATGTAGCGGACAAGATGATGTTGGGTAATTTTTTCAATTCTATTTTTGGATCATTACTTCTCACACCCACCCCGTCTAGTGGACATGCTTGCCCATGCAATAGACCACCCTGCACCACTAACTATCATACTCATATCTGGTGATAGAGACTTTGCCTATGCAGTGTCAATACTACGCCAACGGCGATACAGAGTTGTGATAATGTCCCTCCCGGGTATACATATGAGCCTGAAGGCCCAGGCGTCTGTCTATTTGGACTGGCACTCCGATGTACTCGGTACCCCCCCTATCGATGATGCACTATCGGCCGCTCGGCGAGACCCAAGACCAAACACACCTCGTCGTGGCGAGAAACCGCTTGCGCCTTTAACGCCAGGCCCGCGGGCGAGATCCCTACACCCAGACAATGACGATATCGACGCTAGCCCAAGGCAACGTCGCGCAAGCCGAAGCCGTGCCGGCTCTGAAGCATTTCTACCTGAACTCGCCCAGAGCCCACGTATGGGTTCGAATGCCTATGTCTCTTCGCCTAGGCCCTCACAAGGGATAGATCTGGGAAACGATTCATCCTATAGCCCACCGCCTGTTCCTCGGGGCCACATCAGGTCTGACTCTGCGCCCGCAATTGCGAGCTATTCAAACAGCTACTCTCCACCAACGCCTGGCACAGGCCATACTGGGGCTGATGGCAATCCATCTGCAAGCCAGCCCAAGACGCCAAGTCCTCCACGGTCTTTCCCGTTGCCTGAAGAATCGGGGCCGCTGATTCCGTCAATCTCGCCAATGCCACCTTCCGGTCCCATTGACTCTTCCAAAGGGAAGGGGAGGGCCGAGGAACCAGTCGTGACGAGCATACCTATCGCACCTGTTGCTCCCAAACCTACTTTATCCCCAGCAACCCCGATAGCTGTGCCGAAGCCGTCCCTAGGGCCCAAGGTAGCACCCGTGCACTTCCGGCTTCTAGTTCAACGGCTCGAGTACCACCGCGCTAGGGGTTTCAACCAACCTTACCGCTCCGGCATTGCGGTCGAGCTAGCAAACGGGAACCCTCTTCTCTACAAGAGTGCTGGGGTCACGAAGTTCAGCCAGTATGTCACCCTTGCGGAGAAGAATGGTATCGTCGAGCTCGGAGGTGCGGACAACGCTGCATGGATTTCGTTGCGCCCTGAGTGGTATGGCGCTAAAACCACTTAGGTTTTTTTTGCTCCTATCTTGGCGTCGCATTGTTCATACTTATACATACTACATATCTAGCATTGTATCTGTATACCCCCTCATTTTTTGATTCACATACATACATATTTCCTTTAGCAATTCAAATGCATCTCTTTGCTTCTGACCAACACCCGCTGGGTTACGAAACCTGAAATCGAACCTGAAATCAATTCGTGATGATCCCCCCCCCCATCAACAATTATGATACCTGGCCCAAGCTCCATTCCAAATCCCGGCCCTAGAGTCTTCCCTGTCGCTCTGACAAGGATCGAGGTTGTTCTCCGTCGAATCATCTTTCGTGTTATCAGACAATTGGAATACGTACATCCACTGCGATCTGAATCGTTGCTAATTATATCTGGTAAAAGAGATCATTTGCGGTTGTCTAGACGCCTAATTTTGGGCCTTGGCATCCCAATGCCCGGCTGCCCTGGTTCCCGACAACTCGTCGTTATATCAGTACTAAAATCTCTCCCATTCAACGAGGTGCCTCATCCTGCTAAAGTTACGTACAGCACCGCGCTTTCGCAGAATCTTCTCTGTTTTTTTTCCGATGACTTATGCTAGGGTGACAATCACGAGCGCATGTGATCCCGTTGCATAGCTGAATACCTAGCCTATGCAATACCAGCATCTACCAAAAAAAACTGAACGCTATTGTTGTAAGACCGAGGTTCAACTCGAGGTGACGTTGAAGATGATGGTTTGTGAGTTCACGCAAATGCATTGATGTTACATAGGCAGCAAATGTGGTGGGTATAATGACTACACTACAGAGGGGAACACTACAAAGACCGTCAGAACCAACATGTCGAACTTGCGCGATACATACGGAGGTGGCGGGGCTGCCACGCTGACTCGGAGCGAGTCAGGATGGAAGATGAGCTGAGAGAATGTCAGAAACAGTCAAATGACGAAAGGAAGGAACTCACAGATCCCATGAAGCCGCTCGCCCAGCAAGTACATGAACCCAGAACAGTCAAATGCTCCATCACACGCGTGAACATGAGTCAAAGAGGGGACTCTCCTGTGGCCCCCGCGAAGGTCGACAGCAGGTGGCGCAAGGGCCGACACTGCTCCAGTTACCGCACAGTATGGGGGTCCATCCCGGAGTCCGGCCAACAGTGGTCATGCAATACGTGGGACACCCTGCCGAGATGAGTGATCACACTCTGCCCCAGCCTCGCACCACACCC